>CM045468.1:11721813-11898458 GCA_024666655.1 Dascyllus trimaculatus | reverse complement strand
GAGTGGCACTCTCACACACATATACACAAACTTGTGGTTTCATGCACGTGTCTGTTGGCATTATTGGGGTGAAATGTAACAGTACAGTATGAAAACAAAAGAAGACAAGATGGACTGGAGCATTTTGTATCAACTGTTCTATTATCAAGGCTGTTTCCTTTAACACTGAGAATGATGCTCTACAACCAAAGGAGCTTTCAGGAATAAACAGGGACACAGTCAGATGTGCAGAAAACAGCTGTGAACACTCGTCTTAAAAGATGAGACGACCTCAAGTGATCAGCACCATCCAAGTGCTGTATGTTCCCACATCTTTAGAGGGTTTTTGTGTGTGTCTTGGAAAGAACATTCACAACAAAGACCTCGATATTGAGATTTTCAGATCTGGTTAGCAACAGACCTTGAAAGATATTGCTTGCTGGGGAAAAAATTGCTGTATGTGAGAGACGAAACACAGGGAATCACAGGTAAAGAACTTGAAATTAAGATAGTTTATGTGCTTCAGTGGCTTGAGCCTCTCAATCTAAAGAGTTTTAGAGAAATTCCCATCAGGGAACACAGGGATCTTGCTAAGCCAAAGTCAGCATATGGACAGACTGAGAGTCTAAAAACAGGTCTCTTGTTCATTTCTAAAGCCCTGTCCAAATATAAAATGATGCATTTATCCCCCAAAGCTTTGTAGCTGACAATTTGTTGCTTGTGAACATTGCAGCCTCTAACCATGTTGTTTCCTATCTCAAATGTTCTGAATTGAAACCAGTGAGCCTATGCTTAAACACTGACAATTCACCCATGTGTGATCATACATACGCATTTCACGAGACATTAGTTAATGGATCAGACATTTAAGAACAGTTAAATAATATCCTGACAGCTGTGATGAAGCTTAGAGCTTAACCTGAGGTGGGCCACTGTGTAACAAATGATTTAACTATCAAACTGTTACAGTGTGTGACAGCTCGCCTGTCTGAAGTGAAGAAAAGTACACAATATCACTGGACGTTGGTTTCTGTCCAATTGAGCATAGCTACCTGCAAAACAAACTTGTCCCATGATAATGATTTCAGAAATGCAGAACCAGACATCAAGTTTTCGATTTTCGTCCACATATTAGTTGTGAGTGCAGTTGTACAATTCAGGTTTGTTGGAGACTGCAAAGCCGAGCTGCTCTTCCATTTTGATGTGGTTTAAGTGGTAGTAAATGTTTGGGGAACTTAATGGTCACGTCCAGTGTCAATCAACAGTATCCTTCACTCTAATTAGTAGTCGCCTTATTTGCATTGAGATTAGGTTGACTTTCTGTCGACTTAGCATCGCCGGTGTTTATTTCGTCTGCGTTGTTAAACCAACAAGACCCCTTGCTGTTATATAACCCCGAATGTTTATGAAGAAAAGACTCTAATTTCGTACAAGCCATGTTCTTAGTTTGATTTAAAACTTCTCACAATGCATTCAGTAAAGGATCACTTCCTTAGTCAGCAACATGTGCTTTCATGCAAACACATCCAGACATTATAATGGTGCTTTTACAGCCAAGGGAGCAATTTGGGGATTTCTTTTTCCTCGAGCAACCCCGTTGTTATTCCAGCAGCACCAACCACATCAGGCAGCGGTACCATGCAGACTATACTGTGGCGAAATCTGACTAGTTCGGATGATGACAACAGCCTACAGCACCTTCACTCAGCTTTCATCCTGCCTGTCTCTGTTTTGTCTTTCCCAGCTCAGGCTCCCTCACTCTGGAGACATTACATCTGGGCAAATTAGCTCACGCAGTCCTCTCTAAGTCATCAGCACTCTAATAGTGCTGTTACCATTCGCCTCACACGCTAGATGGCTCTTCGATGGATGTAATTCCTCCTCGATGGGGAGAAGAAAATAATTCTAAAACATTATTATCCTCTTCCCTCAGGTGACAAAGAATGTTGAAAAATTTCATTTCCATTCAGAATATGTGTGAAATTTCTGGCCCAGATCATAATCTTCATGCAGAAACATTGTTGAAGAACATTCAAATAGTGCATGATTGCATTCCAAGACAGACGCTCGGGAAGACATATGTGGACATTGCAAGGTATATAAAACTCCATAGGAGTCTCATCGAAACCCTCAGGCATCAAGATAGATGGCCATGTCATACATCAAGCCATTTTAAACACATAAAGCTGAAGTAGACAAAGGATTTTTTCTGACCTTGCGTAGAAAGTTGAACTGACTTCAAGTCGAGACTGACCGAACAGAACTCTCCCTTCAAATGGCCAGAGAGCCGATCTTGACACTGTCTTCTGGACCAACAGGCAGCAATTTTAAATGTGTCATTCATACTCGGAAGGACTACAACTTTCTCAGTCCTTATTGATTCTTAAAGCACTGACCCCTGTCCCGACCAGGATGACAGATATGCCCCTTTATCAATTGTGAAGGGCATGCCCCAGAATAAGAATATGGGTAGTATTTCTGCTAGATTATACCATTGAGTTAAAAGAATATCATTTATCCACACAGGCAAAAAAAAAACATCACACCTGCATGCACACACAAGTAGACACAAATTCACCAGTAAAGGAATCCCCTTAGAGAGTTGCTGTGCACACGATATTTACTGCTCTCCTCAATTATTGATTAGTTGTTTTCCTTCTGTTATGAGAGGCCACCTCATATGAGCAGGGAAAAAGGCCTGCTCATAAAAACTGCAGTAGGACTCTTTCTCTCCGACCAGACCGCACTTTATTGACCTTGGCCTCCTCCTAAACAGGACACTTGCGTTTCTTGGCACAGTCTTGCGTTGCCTGGTTGCTTATTCTTTCTGTATTCCGTCACTATCTCTTGTTTGTCTCATTTATTTTCATGTTCTCTTCCTCTTTCTTTCCTCATTTCTCACCTTTGGCCAGACTGTATAAACTGAACTCCAGACCGTGCTCAGCAAAAAACCCACATAAGCCATCAGTTAACACTAAATTATTAAGAGTCATTTACAGTTGGAGGTATCAGAAAATGCTTGGAGTGCAGGGTGATGCAAATTTTTGGCAGGATTTTGGGTAGGAAACAGCTTGTGTTTTCTAAAAAGGCACAATTAGCTTCATTTAGGTTGAATAAATCACTGTATTTCCAAATGCTTTATAGGTTGGTTTTAGCTAAATGGTATTGTGACATTAGTATTAAGTCATTCATTAAGGGTCATGAGGTTTTGTTTTTTTCCCTGTCTGCAGTCATAAATACGAGGAACTTGTTTAATAAGTCATTAAAAAGTCAAAAAGTAAAAAACCTCTTCAGTTGCAGATGCTAATAAGTATTGTAAGAAAGGTTATTTTTGACATCCAAGTGTTAAAATATGACACATAATCCAGAGGAAACATGACGTCCTTCGTACACGTGTCCTTGAGCAAGGCACTAAACATCTAACATAAAACAAAAATATCAGTTTCCCTAACTGAATTCCAAGATCTAAAACTTCCGGGGTACTCTACCTAAACAACGAACCCCACATTTCTTTGCAGTTTAACATCATGCATATTTAATTCTAAATCCTAAGAAAAAAACACTTAAGACCTGGCAATCAAATTCACATCCACTGGCAGAGTATCTTGGCTTCCCAGCCACACGAGGATCTCAATTATGGCACACTGGCTGCAGCACTGCCGCTCCTGACGACAGAAGATAAAGTGCAGTAATGGAAATGCCATCCTGTTACAGAAGCCAGGGCTCCAGTGTCGACAAGAAAACAAAACAAAGTCAATATTGAAGAGGCAAAAACAATGTGGAAATAGAAAATTGTCAAACGGCAGTCCGACTTGGCAGGAGGCAAACAATCTCAAATGGCATGCAAAACAATTTCAGCGATGGAGCTGCTGTTTTAGGTGTGCGTGTGTGTGTGTGTGTGTGTGTGTGAGAGAGAGAGAGAGAGAGAGAGAGCGAAAGAGGCAGTAAAGGTACAGCGCATTTTCTTCTGTAGCCTTTTGTGAAAGGCGGCATAAAGCAAGGTGGCATGTGGTATCTAAAAAGCTCCACACGCAATCCCAGCTTGCCCACCTGTTCTGCTCCTGCTTTGATTTCATCTTGAGAGGGAAGCAGAGAGCCTCTTGCTGAACAAGCTTAGCATCCACAGGCCGAGCTGTGAGGTTCACAGAAACAAAGTGAAATTGCCCTGATGCCATTTTTTTACATTTGAAAAATGTACACAGGTGCATTAAAATCCTTGAAAAGGTTTAAGAAGTTTAGCGTCAAAGCATTTACAAACCACCCTCCTTCTGACAGTTGTGTTAACATGCCTCAAGATTCTTTTTGTCTGCATCTAAGCAGAGAGTACGAGGTCGTCTGGGAGAGGTGCACAGGAATCATTGCTCTCCCCGAGGAGTTAAGCAAACTGTGAAAAAAGATGAGACAAAGACAGAAGGGCAGAGAGAATGAGAGATGTAGACAGAGACAGAAACACGGCATCAGAGAGGAAGGAAAAGAAGGGTAGACGAAGCACTTCAGGGCATACCCAACTTAGACATGGCCATCATAAATGATTAAAAGGCGATTTCCCATTCCGACAAGCCTACCAATCTTTGCACAGTGTAATAGAAGCCAAAGTGAAACGAGTATGGAGCACTGCATTTGCATCAAGCAATCACCAAAGAGATGTGTTTAAAGAGTCCGTGAGGGGAAGGGAGGAGGAAGTCGTTGCACAGAGTGGGTTTTTTTTACTACTATGGTCTGTTTAAATGGTGGATATTACCTGTTTACCCAGTTGCTGAGGGCAACCAGCATTTTGTTTGAGGTCCTCCCACTAATATTCCTCCCACTGGTGGATGGTCTGGCAGTAGGGAAGGCTGTTATTCCATCTTTATAATTCCATGGTGTGATCCATCGGGAGAGGAAAGGTCGTGACCTCTGAGGCAGAGGTGGAAATTGCACCAGTGGTGCAGTGAAGAGGAAGAATGAAATGAATGATGGAGGCGGGAAGGTGATGGAAATCATCATAAAGTCATACATAAAGCACAAGAATATGTTGCTGTGTGAGTTTTGGAGTTGTGTGTTTTCAAAATTAAACTAAATTCAGTAGCAGGGGCCTAAGAAGTGATGAGACACTAAATTAGCCCTTAATAATCTCATAAAATGTTCAGAAGTAGTGGGTGAGGTGAACCCATGAGTGTTAGTAGGTTTGTTACAAGGCATGTCACTCGAACTGATGCTTCAGAACCAAGTCGATACCGAAATTCTAAAAGTCCACCTTTTCCATGATACTGAAGGTACTACAGCTGTCATGAGCAGGCAACTGAATATAATTTCTGCATAATGGCATCAAGCAAGTGCAGGTCGAGCAAGTGCGAGTGCTGCATTGATTGTCGCGATGCTTCATAAGCAACATTCATGAAGGCTGCCTTATCTTGTTTAGGCTATGTAGCAATACCTCATAATGTAAACTGGATACAGTTAATAGTGTTAGAAGGCTACTGATGTTACCGTGTTTGAAAGTCATGGAAATCATGACAAAAATTCACATGAAAGTCCTCATAATGAAAGCAGCAGTGATGAAATGAGATAATTTTTATAAGTGTGGCCATGTTCATACCATTATTCCCATTGTGGTTGCACATAAACTGATACGTCTGTCTTTTTTTGAAAAATATATTATTTTTCTATGCAGCAAATCACTTTAGAACAAATAGTCAACTTCTGTAGTGATTTACTCTAACATGTAGAAGCACAAAACGCAGACTTATGATATAATGAGCTTTATATATAAAGCTTATCATATATATATATATATATATATATGTGTGTGTATTTGTGTGTGTGTGTGTGAAACACTTATGTGTTTTAATTGTTATCATTCAAATTTAAATCACTGGCTTCACTCTTGGTAATATGGGGTGGACTAGTCTGAGGGGACCATGGCCACCCCTTGTTTGCGCCCCTGGAAACTGGGTGGCTCTAGTTCAATTTATTTAGTTTTTTTTGTAATAGACTCCATTCCATTGTTATTTATAATGGTTATATTTTTATATATTTGTTATACCTTGCATATTTATTTTTGTGTATTTATTTATTTTATTTTATTGACCCCAAACCAAAAATGTGATGTTGAACTGCGTTTCACAGGGCTTCCTTTTTTTGCCATGATTTTGAAGTTGGCATTTCTAGAGTCACAGTGGTATTGGTTCCGTCTACCATATTGCTGTTATTGTGACATCCCTATTTGATACTTTTTTTTGGTCTGTCATATCTACATATCTCCAGTGCACATTGGGATAAAAAAAAGTGTTGACAAGTATGTGAGTAGTCCAAAAATGTTTCCTAATGTGTTAAGAAGTATTCTGTAGGTGATCTGAAGGTTGTAAACACCATTTTTAGTCCCACGTTTCAGGCATCGCCCCAAGCAGCACCGAGCTGTGAAGCAATGGCTGTGCATCTCTGAGGCCATAGATGATGGATTATATGAGTAATGATATTGCTAGCCAGTGGGTTTTCCATAAAAATGAAGAGTCAAATGAGTCAAACCTGAGCACTCTTTCAATGATAAATCTGATCACTCTGTACCCAAAAGCTTTTGTGTTTAAAAAAAACAAAACAAACACAGCTTTGACACCATGCATGTTTTGCCAAACATCATTTTACGGAATCTTTTACAGGACCAGTATTTCCAAATGATGATGAGTAGGAGGAAAAATCAGCAACATGAAAATGATTTGCAAATTTCTGGCCTGTGCACTGCAAATGGTTTCAATGCCTCACCGTGCTCATTTAGTATCTTTACGAGTGCAATGCTCACTTGTTATTTTTAAATGTTGTATTTGCTGCAGTTTGAAATGCGAAGGGGTGTGTTACATGTCGTGACAGCTCATACGACACCGAGCTGATTGATGATGCGCCATGCCTTGACGACTCTCGCAGAATGCCACCGTGCTGTAATGTTCCTGACCCCTGTTTGCGATGCATCCTCTGTTACATCCTGGCTCACTTTGCCCTCCCTTTCTATTTTTAAATTGCACGTGTGAGATGTCACACTCTGTTTCGGCTTGTTTTTGATTTATCCTGTTTTTTTCGGTTCTTGTGAGGTATCGGGAACTGTAAATACCCTTTGTTCCCACTTTTATAAATAAGAGAAATACTGAATCCTCCCTTGTATGACCTTAAAAAAGAGAATTTCTCGATATGGCTTTTGAGATTCCATCTGATCCTGAAGCAGATCCGTCATTGTAAGTGCTTTAGAGTGTGTCGTTCATGTAACAACCTCCAAATGACTGATGTGACAGGATTTGATTCAATGTTCAACTCCATCCAGCAGGTTCAAGACCAGGTTGAACACTTCCAAACACACACATGAACACAAGCTGTAAGCCGGGACACAAGGTGATCCACAACAAGGTTAAAGGGACTGCTCTTTACTGTCAGCTCTATCCTCTATGCACCTGCAAATGCATCTGATAGTGCACAATTAGGTTGAGATTATGGATGGAAAAATATCCAGTCCTTGCATCCTCATTTGGAAGAGCCATAAAAGCAATAATTCCTTCATAGACAACACAAAAAGCAAGTCAAATGTGCCTCCGTTTGCACTGTTCAGAATAATATGATAAGTTACACACCTTTATCGAGATGCATGGAAACATCGCAGCTTGGATATTGCCTTTTGTTTGAAGCTAAATTTAGAGCAAGGTGTCCCTCCGCCTTTCCTTTAATACGACTGCTCAGAGACAAACCCCTAATTAGGATTTGTCTGCGTGATCCCGCCAGGCATGACTATATCTGTGTGTCAATTTGTGCCCATGCTTGAGAGTTTAGAACATCCGGTAGGTGTGTATTTGTAATGTGTGTGTGTGTGTGTGTGTGTGTGCGAGCACATGTGTTTGCACAGAGCAAGGGCATTAACCTGAGGCTGATTCATATTGTCCTGCTAAGCTAGTGGCTCTCCTCATAATGCTGAAACGAGACAGATTTGTCATAATAGGGATGAGCCAGGCAGCCGGGGCCATATCACAAGAATGGCCAGCCGGGGTCCAGAAAATAATAAAGTACCTGAGAGACTGTGACTTCTTTTATCTGTTTTTTTTCTTTACTGTCCCACTAATGGCAATCCCTCTCAGTCCATGTGAGCCTGTCTCCTTTTATGTCTTGTTTTCTCCCTCTCCTCTGTGTCTCCTTTACTCTCGTTCCCTCTCTCTGTTCTTGCCGTCAACTTTTTTCTTTTTTCTTTCTGTCCTCAACCCGCCCCACTAACTCTCCCTGTCTCTTTCTCTCTTCTCGTCTGTCTCCCACTTGCTCTCTCCCTCTTTTTTCTCTCATGGGGAACAATATATATCAGAGTCCTGCTCCGCTAGTTGCCACGGCAACCAACCTCATCACAGCAACTACTCTCTCTTTCTCTCTGCCCCCTTCCTTTTCTCTTTTTCCTTCTCGTCCTCCATCTCTCTTTCCTCTACACTCCCCCTATGTCTTTCCCCCTAGTCTCCTTCTCTCAAGCTCGCTGTCCTTTGGAGGGGGGCTCTTTAAATTGTATGTGGGCTGACAAGCCCCTCTGTGAGCAGAGCAACAAGGTGAATCATTGGTAAAACAGAGACATTGACCTCAGACACTGTCTGTCAAAAAACACCGCATGTCTGCCTGATTTTAGGTACATTTGTGCTGGTACAAAGATGAATAGCAATCAGTCTATACAACCAGCTATCATAGTGTATTATAAGGGAAAACTATTGTGACATCACACCTAGATGGGATCTTATTTTAAATACTACATAATTTACATCTGAAGATCTGTCTGATTTAAGTCTGAGAAAATAACCCCTTTTTAGAGATGTTTTTATGGGCTATGACCTGTTACAAGGAATAAAAGTCAAGATATCTATCTGCTGCAGATTGTGACCTTTCTTCCTTTTAATCTGTCTTTGGCAACTTTATGGAAGAGAAATACCAAAGTCCCTGGAGGACCCCTTTTAAGCTGCACTAGTCAGTACATACTCCGAATATTTCTGTGTATTGTGAAAGGACGTGCCCAAAATCACTATCCCCATTAATTTTTTAAAATAATTCTGCTGATCCTCTTAGCTTTATGACATGTTTTAGCATCCTATAGTTTATTGTTTTGGCCTTATGGTTCCCAAGGTTGCTGCTGTGGTTCACTTTTCAGCTAAAACATGCTAAAATATACCTGGTATATGCCACGAGCTTAGCACCACCTGACAACAACATGAAGATAGCAACTCGTTACCGAAGCTTCAAATATTTTTTTTTCCATATACTGTATATTAAAGATAGTCTAAAGTGCCTTGAACCTGCATTCTTTTAGCAGCCAGCAGGGGAACGACTTCTCTGGTTGCAAAAAGAGGTCAGATCCCATATAGTTCTGTGAGAAAATGATTCTACTTCTAACTTCAGCTGTTCACTCAGTAAACATTTTCCTAATGGGTTATGGTCTCAATCATTAGTTTGACATCTCCTTCAATGCAGCATGATGTTCATTTTGTAAATTATGGTAAAACAGACAATAAAGCAGGTTATGTGTTACGGCTTGTTACTTTTTGATTAACGATGAACAGTGTTCTTGAGTTCTCAGTCAGATCATCAAAAAATGGCAAGGCCCAAATTCCAGAGTTGTAGCATCCATCTTTTGTATACAGGATAATTTCCCTTCAGGAGGTGGAGGCGAATTTGGTCAGAAACAGGACTCCAGTTAAATGCTATTATCATTCTGTGTCAGCAGCAACAGCTTCACAAGTTGGCATTTTTTGATTTATAACTCATCCAGCACTTCAAGGCTTTAAAAAATCTATTATTATTGCTTTATTATGCTTTTAAAACAGCCTGCAGTCTTACAAAGAAAGACTCTAACAATACTTTGAATCTTGCTGCAGGGATTTGCTGCCGTTGAGCCATAAGAGCATTAGTGAGGTCAAGCACTGATGTTAAGCAATAAGACCTGGCTTGCAGCCGATGCTACATCCCAAAGGTTGGATGGGATTGATGTCAACCTTCAAAGTAAAAAGCATTACACCTTAGGTATTGTTTCCTTGAAACCTTATGTGGGCAAGTGTCAGTTAGGGTATACAGGTTGTAGATTTTCAACTCAGAATCAATTTCTGTGTTCATGAACCAGCCTTTATGTGCTGTTTTTTGCTGAAATTACAGCAAATCTAAGACTTGCACCTGACCGTCTGACTTCATGTCTTACTTTGTTGTTATTGTATTTAAACTGTGTATCGAAAATACTTGTATTTCGTGAGCAGACCAAGTGTTGTGGAAGATTTTAAGTTTTTCTGCAATAAGTGCCACAAAGTCTGTGTGGGGAGGAGGTGGGGTGTATGGACGAAAAATAATGTACATTAAAATTTTGTGCCTGAAACTAGATGAACAAAGGTGAAAATATTAATGCTGTTGGTCGTACAGAGAGGGTGGAGGACAATCAACCAAGAATGAGTCATATGACCTTGACCTTGTAGTCAGTTATGAATACAAATTATATAACAGTTGTAAACAGTAACACTATACAATAATTATAAAAAAGTTATCTAATCTGAAAACTTTTAGATTACCTCAGAATCAGTTATTGCAATTTATGCTGAAAAGTGGACACAGCCACAGAGTTTACAGCCTTTCCAGATTCAGCATTTTCAGTTTGTCAAATGAAATCATCTTTGTAAAAACTAGAAGGACTCTGTCCATTTTATGTGTGTAATGCAGTTTTTTGTGTACATTTTTGTTTGCTACTGCTTTCAAATCAAAGGTAATTTTTGCATTAATGGGAGGCTGTGTTGGAGGGATTGCTGCTTCTAGAATCAACACATTTCTTACCCCAAAAATTGACTTAGAAACCCTGAATGTAGTGTGTGCTTTTCATGAATTAATAGCGTAGTTATCATGTATCAGTATTTCATAATTGCCACATTTTGAAGGCATATTTCAAAGCAAATACAAGCTTGACAATGTCACTATGTTCTAATAACGCTTCCTTTTTGTCAAGTAAAATCTGGGCTGATTACAGTTACTTATTTTTTGTATTCCAAACTAATAATCCTGATCATACATAATAGACTAGTACCCAACCCTGCATGGATCAGCCACAACATCTAAGCCGCAAAAAGATGAAGTGAAGAACATTGATCATCAGTGTTCAGCTGGAAATCATGAAACGCAACTACTACAATCTTGTTGCACACAAGTATCTAAAATATATGTAGTATTCCCTTTCATATCGTATCATATCTTCTACTTGTACCCAACAGTTCCTTTTCTTTTTCTTAATACACGTAGAAATGTATTTCTGATTTGGATTCATAGTGTTTTCTTCCCCTTTACATGGAATGCAATTCTTTATTCCACACACACACACACACACACACACACACACACACACACACACACACACACACACACACACACACACACACACACACACACACCTCCATTCAACCTCCATTCATGGAGGATTCAGCCATATTTCAGAGGGCGACAAGGGCAGGGGAGCCTTTTTCCTGCTGTGGGAATTTATGTGGTATCATTATTTAACCTAATTGCATTGAAGACAAGTGGAGGGCGGCATGCTTTCTCGGAGTGGCGAGCACCAGAGAAGCATCCATCACATGTTTGCACTCATGCCACATACACAAACAGCACATGTACATTATGCAGTGTGCTCATATGCACAGGCATAAAGGATGGTATGAGGGTGGCATATGTAAAGTGTGTACATGAAGCCGTGGATTCGACACACACATCTCATTCAAACAGGGACACACAGTTGCACATACAGATATATCAAGACCATATACAGACATGCTTGCTGAGATTCGGTCTCTACTCTATCACTCTTTCTTCCTCACAAACACACACTAACGCACATACACACTCCTTACCATGCAGAGCAACAAGACAGTTGTCCTCCATCTGTCAATGTTATTCATGAGGAAATGGAGATCTGGCCCGTGAGTGATGAGTTCTCCTACAGAAATGGCCCAGCCAAAACCTCTAGGAAAGCCACCCAACCCATTTCTTGAAAAAAAGATGAATAAATATATAGATAGTAACTCACAACTACACATTCAAGGCACAAAATTAATGGCAGGTTATTGTGAGGGGATTTCAGGAAGTGGCTTGGCCCACTTTATCATGCCTACACTTTTACGTAACAGAATTTCCATAGTTCACAGTGCACTTGAAAATAGCAATAATTTTTCATTTTCTCAGCTATTGCATTGTATTTCACGTGTTTTTGTATATCTAAAGATTGAACTTAATAAACTGCTAACAATAGATGCAAACCAAAAACAGAAAGAACACAGCCAAACATCAAAAGCTTTGTACAGAGAATCAAACAAATTGCAAGTTGCCCTTGCGAGCAGCTGTGGTTTCATTTAAGACAACCACTGTTTTCTATTAAAGGAAAGTCCTGGTTCATTACAACTTGGAACTTATTTCTGCAGTTTCAGCCACAATTCTTACTCTTATTGCAGTTTCATTACCATTTCTGTTGGTTCCATTGGTGTCGACCAAGTTAAGTCTGTGAAATGAGGCAGAGTGACCTCCAGGTTCAATGTCAGTTGTTTTCTCATAGTTTTCCAGTCCTACTTGATTTGGATGTTATCAGCCCATTAAATGGCCGTTGTCATTTCCATAAATATGGGCCAGTAAGGACCCTCTCACCCTCTAGGAGCCTCATTCAATAGTGATCTGCTATCACCACATTTACTGGCAGTGAAGCCGCGATTTTGCTCTCAAACAAACAACAGTTTGCACTTGGGAGGCTGGAGGGATTAGTGGTGGTGTCTTTCAGCAAACTTTCATTCACGAGACTTAAGTTCGAGTCCTGTCTCGGACCATTCTTCTTCTTCTAGTCTTCATTTAACTTTGGCTGAAAAATAAACACCAAAAATACTTGATAAAGTTGAGTCACTTAAACTGTTGGGTTCGGTTTAATCAAGTGTCGTGGTTTGGGTTAAAATATGCCCTTTTGTTCTTTCACTACATGTTGCGAAGCTCCATTTTGTAGGTTTTCAGGGTGACAATTTCACTTACTCTTACTCACTGCAAGAGGTGTGGTATGTTATTTCGGGATACTTTATCAATCACTTTATCAGAATGGATGATGGTGCACCTTCTGGCCTACGAGAATGTAGAGGAGGTCCCTACTGGCTCATATGTATGAGGAAAAATCTACGTAACGGTCATTTAACAGGCTGATAACATCTAAACTGAATATCTGTAGTGTGACAACTGAAAGGGTTGGTGAGGAAAGAACCTGATTATGAATTTGTGAGTGAAGAGAAGGCATTTTAACTGAACATGTAGCAAGACAGGCAGCCAGTAGGCAGAGAGTTTATCAAGAAATGCTGGATGATGCACCATAAAAATGTTTCCACAGTTGTCAAGTTTGGATGTAATCAAAGAAATGTGTCAGAGTTTCAACATTAGAAAAGGAGAGCAATGGGTAGATGTGATAGATGTGAGGAATGTTTTTCCAAGTAGAAAAATAGCAAGTTTTAATAATGAGATTTGAATTGCGTTCAAATGAAATGTAGCGAGGTCACTGTGTTTTCTAGATCACTGCAGCTGCAGCGTGATCATACCCAGCAAAAATGGGCAAAACTTCATAGGGATAGTAAATATATGCAAATACAAATGTGCTAAGTAATTTAAAAAACAGCAGCCAGACTCCCTTACTGGCACCTACACCTATTACTCCAGCGAATGTAGCATACTTAGGCAGCATCATATGGCTAACTACTATATAATTACTGTACCAACAGTGAAGTTGTACAACCTAGTGATGATAATGTGAGGGGGGATTTCTATAAAGCGCTGCCATCACTATCACCGTCCCAGTGCGACTCTATTTGATAGCGAGAACAAGATGGTTGAGTGAAATGGCAGGTAGAAAAGCTGCCATGTATCTGCCAATCACACCATAAAGTGGGAGGATGTTATCTCTCTCTTGCTCTTTCCTGCTCATTGATTCTTGCTCAGACACAAACTCTCTCTGCCTCCCTCTCTCCCCCCCTTGCATGTGGGGATCTCTCCATAAAACATCTCACCCTATGTCACCCTGCCACCTTGCTCTCCACCCGCAACCTGGACACTGCCATTACACAGATGTCAGACACAGTTGTGATATCATCATAAAAAACTAACTGCTGTGAATTTTATTTTTAAACACACACACACGTATGCATGCTAGCACCGTCTTTCCCCTGTACTTGTGAGTAACAGGGAATGGAAGACGAGAGGTTAGATAGAAGTGCAATTACACTCGCTGGTGTGCTTTGGCCCATATTATGATGTTGGGGAATGATAAGACAGCAACAGTACACAAACACACATACACACAGACAATCGCGCCGGCAGTGATGGATGTCCAGATGCAGACCTACTCCAAGCAGAAAATAGATGAGTTCCCTTCCTCTCAACCAAATGGCATATACATCTTAGATAGTTCCAGGACATGCGTCACATGAGCTCATAACCAGAACTTTATTGGAAGCACAACTGATAACACTGCTGGAGGACATGCAGATGATGGAATCAGGCAGAGAAAAAAATAATAATAAAACATAGCAGCTGGACTTTGTAATTTTATTCATGTCCTTCAGTTCATCCAGTCAGGCTTCATTTATCAATATAATGATAATGCTCAGTTTAACCTGCCATGTTGGCACTTTTTAAATGATTTGAGTGAGTTCATTTTAAAACAACCATTGTCAGAGGTCAGTGGGGTTTTTTTTCGAAATTTTGGAGCTTATATCTCAACAGTTATTTTGTAAGTAGACTGGCAGCAACAGCATCTCTGTGCATCTAGTACAAAATTCTACCCAGTGGCTATAGTAAACTGTAACTGTTTCTGAAAACTGATTTCCTACTATCTTTACACACATAAATCAATGTCTTGAGTTTCAAGTCAAACAAAGGAGACTTTCTTATGTTGTCTTACTTTTTTGTTGTTGTATGAATTTATTAAATTTTCTCCCACTTTTAGTATCAGCTGGAATCAAAACTTTCTGTTGTACATGCATGGAGTGCATGAACATATGCAGTGGCATCACGTGACAAAGCTTTATGAACATCGGGACCTGTGATACATGAGTTTTTCTGACCACCGGTAGGTGTGCATTTGCCAGACTATCAGATCCAAGCTCTCCTGTAAATTACTGAGACTTCTGATGAAGAACATTTTGTGCAAAAGACCTTAACTGTGGCACAGTGGCATGTGGGTGCTTTAAATGAGCTGTCCACAACAACAGAATTATGCTTTCCACACACCTTACTCGCCCAGTTTGGCTTGCTACAGCTTCTTTCTCTTCCCAAAAATGAAATTCAAGTTGAGGGGTTGCTGTTTTGTCACATTTAATGTCCGTCTCAAATTGTGCTTGCTATTGGGACTTCCAGGGAACAGAACAAATCTGGCAGGAACACTGGGAGTGTTGTATTGGTGCACAAGGAGACTAGTTTGAAGCAGATGACAGTCAAATTTGAATCGGCTTTAAATCAGATTTTTGTTGTCCAAGTTTCACACCTTGTAACTATTAGGGCTAGAGGAATTGTGCGTACTCCCCTGCACTGTATATGCATGAACATGCATGGGTATTGTTTGGAGATATTCGAGTGGCTGCCTCTCTTTTACTTGTACACATTCTTGACACTCAGCTGCACATTATGCATTGTTGAGAACAACAAGTTATCCACAACACCTTTCCCAGCATAGACCCACACATACATTTATACATGTGTCTTCAGCAATCCTACTGACCTAAACCTCAACACCGGAATTTAAATGAGTGAAATCTTGCAGTAACATCAGTTCATTTCACTAGAATTGCTTCAATCATTGAATTTATCCCAGACGTTCAGGAACTTTGGCACTTAAATGCTGAAAACCAACAGAACATTGTCTTGACAGTGCTGATCTTTGAGCAAATGGAAAGTCAGAGACTCCAAAATAGAGGATACTATTGGAGCTGTGAGGCACCATCCACTTTTATTTAGCCCTCATCTGCTGAAGTATAAGCTGCTCCGAAAAAACAGCGTGTTCCCTGTTCACAGTAGTTCACCAAATAACCCTACAAATAGTAACTCACTGTGCTTTTACTATGGCACATTTCACGAGGAGAGACAAATGAACTTCATGGTGCCAGTTTCCAGACTGACCAGGCTTGTAAATTGGACCAGTCAGTCCTCATAGTTTAGTCAGCCCACATAGTTTAGTCACTCCACATGGTTCGAGCTTTCCCCTTTTTCTAACCTCAGGTCAACATGTCAACATTGCATGGTGGATATGTCAGAGGAAAAATGTCAGGACCAACTTGACAGTTCAGCCTTGCCTGTGGTACAACAGAGGAAGTGCTCAAAAAAGAATAAATAATATACAACAGCAAGTGGATGACTGCAATCATTTGCAGAAATAAAGATGTCAAAAATAGTCACATGTTTGGTAAGGTGACCAGTGAAACAGCCTTTCATACTCTGTATTTTCCACCCTGTTAAATTTCCAGCTCCACAGCGGGTGATTCAG
The DNA here is from genome assembly GCA_024666655.1 of Dascyllus trimaculatus. Taxonomy (NCBI): domain Eukaryota; kingdom Metazoa; phylum Chordata; class Actinopteri; family Pomacentridae; genus Dascyllus; species Dascyllus trimaculatus. The sequence goes on along the minus strand of CM045468.1, from coordinate 11,881,978 downwards.
GGTTAAATAACAATTTCCAGTTGCAGATGCATATCTATGATTGCGATAACCGCATCCCTTCAGTACACCCACAAAAAATGCTTTTGCATTTTGACTTATCACCTTCTATCTTTCAATCAGTCCAAAGATGCCAGCTCATTCGCCTACCTGCGAGTGCACCCATCACCCAGTGGAATTTAACTTTGAGAAATACAAGTGCTTACTGGAAGACTTATGCTTCTCTCTCAAGAGTTCTAATTTTACTTTTTTCCAAGTTTCACAGAAACCTTTTTTTTTTAAAAAAAATCCCCCATCTATTAAGATATGTTTGTAGACTGACTATATGGTATTGTCACATTTTTAGTCATCTTTATTTTAGATATTTCTGATTTTTTTCTGAGATATTAATAGCCACAAATGTATAGCCCCTCTCAAAATACTAAAAAGGGGAAGATAACAGCCCTAGAAGAGAGACGTGATTGGGAAATGGAAGGCACCGAGATGTGGGCTAGCACATTGTTGGTTTTGATTTGTTTGCAATAACAAAAAGTAACAATGCACAATGGATCCCACTCATCCTTCCACATAAAGCAGGACTTTGAGCGAGAAGAACACACAGTAAAGGCTTACAGAAGTCTATGTAATGTGACAAAGAAAGTGTGTGAAGAAAAGGAATGCATTTGGAAGGTGAGTAGGGCTTGTGGAGGTGCACATGTGGACTTCCATGCTGTTTTGTTGCGCAGAGAATGACGCTTTCCCAGGAGCAGTTCATGCCTCCAGTCACAAACACAATGGTCCGCCACAACAGCCTTTACACATGTCTGTTTTCTTTTTCTTTTGGCTTTCTCTTTCTCATGTTGTTTCTGTCTTTTTTTAAAGCCCTAACATACTCTGCTACAGTAGCCGTTAGAGGTTTTGCAGAATGTGTAGTAAAATAGTAACAATGGCAATATAACTGCAGCTATCCAGTGCAATGCAGGTGAAGGCAGAGTTGAAATGTTTGTATATCTGTTGGTCAACACGCAGTATCAAATATCAAATATCAGGAAAGGTATATTTTTTACTTCTTTTTAACCTTCATTTGCTGTGTATTTTGTTTGCAAGTAAATTTCACTGACAGATATAACCACTGTCATTTTATCATACTTCTGTGTTCGCACATAGACACAGATCATTTGTCTTTTACAGACTTTGCAAGCTTTCTCCTCAAAACTGTTGGAAAAATAAAACAGATGAATTAAAATGCATTGCAAAATATCATCTGAAACGTGAAAGATGAAATGAACATATACAGCAGCATCCATCATTGTAAAAACCCACCCACTCACACAACATGGACAATAATTCATCACTTGATTCACAGCCTTACACATCTTGCAAAGATTTACACCAACAATGGAGACAGGAATTCCTGCATCATTTGCAGAATTTTGGCTTAAAGCTCGCAATATGTCAGGAATATATAACCAGACACATTGAGATGCATTTTAAATTACCAGTAAACCGACTTTCGAGGAGAACATTCGAATGCGCTGATAACTGAAAATGATCACAATGCCTAAGTTGGGAACACATTACCTCCGAGGTGAACATTGTAAAACTTAGAAGGCACCATTAGAATAATAGAATAGGTATGTGTCTAGGTGCCCTTGGATAAAAAATAAAACTTCTCCACAGCACTAAATATTCATGACTACATAGGCGTGAATCAAAGTTAAAAGTTTTGAAAAGACGAGTGTGAGTGTGGTAGATCAGAGCTGAATGACCATGGAAACAAGCCCACAAAAAGAGATTTTAATTAGAATTCTGCTAAATCCTAATAGGACAGGATAGTTGCAAGAAGTATTTCTCCAAAGGAGTGCCACCCACTTCAAAGCAGTGAGGAAGCAGAGATAAATGTGAATAGGAAATAACTAAAATTCTCAACTTTGGCAGAGAATTATGCTGCATGTCCATGTAGGAATCTATCGCTCCTTGTAAGAAGCATCACTGAAAACTCAAGCTATGAGAATAAACATGATATGTGTAGATCCATTCTAGAACCAGAGCGACAAGGGAATCTCTTGTAAGAACTGTAAAAATTTCAATTCTAACCACATTTTAAAACCTGGTGTGTTCAAACTCAAGCATTACAACAGTGGTGTCTCATCAAAATGTGTAACAGCACAAAACACATCACTATCACAAATAAAGTCTTCCAGTTGTGAAGACTTTTTTTCTTGTTTTCTTTTGTATTAGTCTGTGTCTGCATCAAATGAATCCCAAGTTTTCCTAGCTTCACACATAAAAAGAGTAAAAAAGTATCTTTGTGGCATTTACTGTTGCTGTTTTCTGTCACTGTTTTCAGCCCCTTTCAGGTGCTTTTTGCATTTATTTATGCTCCAAAACTATGTTGTTAATTTAGGTAGCAGAACTTCAGGGTTTGGTTCAGAAAAAGATCATAGTTTAGTTAAAATGCACCTTCGTAAATACTTTCGAGTCACTGTTTTATTTCCTATTATGTTCAGTTCTTTTCTTCTGTTGTTGTCATGCTCTGTTTTCAGTTGTTTTCAACCATTGTCTTGTTTTCAGTCTTTGTTGTTTTCAGTTGTTGTCCTGTTGTTTTCAGTCACTGTTTTCAGTTGTGTTCAGCCATTGTCTTGTTTTCAGTCTTTGTTGTCTGCTGTAATTTTCATTTGCTGTTTTCTTTCATTTTCAGTCTCTGTTTCCTTTTGTGTATGCTGCAGAAATACTTCATTAAGTTTAAATAAAGATTATTATTTGGGCTAAAATTCACCTATGCAAATGTGAAACATGAAGCTACAGTAGTTGTTTTTTTTTTTTGTTTTTTGTTTTTTGCATCATTAGAATGACAACTTCTGCCCCAAGAATAGCCCCTAAAAAGCAGAAGCATCTCCTCTCATCATTTCACAGCCTTTTTTGTCAAAATAATATGTTTTGATGAATGAAGCTATGACACATTTTTTGTGAGACTAGTCTGAATAAGAATAGTAGCTTTCCTGTGACTTTGGGGAGAAACTGTGCAGAAAACGCTCTCCTCACAGGAGGGAAAAGCAGAGCCAGATGCGGAATAAACCCCATACGGGATAACACTTTGCATTCATTACACGCCTAGTTTGGCCCTGTAGATGCCTTTTTATCGATATATCTTACAGTGTATCCTGTCCTGGTTTTTCTCGATGCCATGTCGGTTCGGCGACACAGGGAGACTGGCTGGATGCAAAAGATAGAGGACTGTATCAGCTGCAGACTTACTGCCCGTGTGGCCTGTTTACATTTGTGCTGAGGTTTCATAGTCGTTAAAACTTAAAGAGCTGACTCAAGTAAACTGTTCTCGTGTGATCTTATAGCTTTGACACTGGCAAGTCATATTCCATCACAGCGCAGAAAACAGCTAAACTCATTTCTTTTAATCAGCCCTAAGAGTCTAGTACCACACACTTGAACCGAGGCATTAAAAACCCAGAGTGAGTCTAACTTTCAGACAAACACTGCAGGGAGTGGCTTTTTTATCTGCCGCTTTGTCAACATACACTCGTAAAAATCTGCTGAGGCAAAGATCTCAGAGCATGTAAACAATATTCATAAGAAAATTACATAACCACTTGTTCTGCTGAGAGTGCTCTGATATGCTTCAGCATACCTTTAGAATATCATTGAATGTTTTTGGCTTTGTGCTTATGATGTGAATGTTTTTAAGCAAAAACCAAAAGGAAGAGAGCAAGGACATGCCGGTATTTACTGATTAACATGGTGCCAGATTTAGATAGCAGCAGGTTTGTTGACAATGTCTCTCCTTGGGTCAGTGTGAGATAGGTCACCACTCTCTTTTTGCACAGCTGCGACGGTGGTGACAATGTGCATATCCCTGATGGGGGAGGCTGTGTGACAGGTTGCCTCCTGAAGCTATGCAAAGGCCCAGGGAAGACTCGTAGGTGCCTTGGAGTGTTGTGTGCTGGGATGAACCCTGCGCTGGTGGCTTTTTTCCATATCACAGCAGTCGACCTTTTTCCTTTTAAGTTGAGCGGGATTCAGTTTGGTCTCTTAGCTTCTGCTGAGCGCATGTTTGGGCCCGAACAACCTACTCAGGATTGACTTGAGGCTCATCAGGACTTAAAGGATAAGTTCATGATTTTCAACCTAGACTGGTATTGAAATACCAGCCTGAATGTCCTGAGGGAACATTGGTCTTGGTCGGTACTGCAAAATCCTGAATTATAGTTGATGACAATGGTTTTATTAAATTCTTTCTACGCTGTCTGTGCACGGAAACACAGTGTGTTAAGGGTGAAACAAAGTTTATGGGTGGGGAAGATTAACTTTAAAATAGAATTAGTAGGGATGTTCTGATCAAGCAATTTTGCCCCCGATCTAATCAAAGTCATTTAATTTAATATTTTGTATCTGCCGATACAGAATCCTGAACCGATACAATTTTTCTTGATAAGACAACTTCAAGTACATTCAAGTCAGTAAAATCAGTCAAATGTATTTGGTTGATCACTGAATCGTTCTGCAATGCATTAAAAAAAGCATTTCTGCATCCAAACTGTTCCTAAATGTTTCATAGGTGGTCACTAACCTTGTGGTAAAAGTAGTGTTGAGAGGGTAGGGTATGCTGCCCCTCCTTATTCTCCAAAAGACAATAAAACCTATATTCTGTGCATGTATGTTGTGCCGCCAGGTGGAGGCTCTTACTGTTTGATACTGTCGCGACACAAGAAGGAGTTGAATTGGACTACAGGCAGTTCCATGTTGGCAAACAGAGAGTATTGTGGGGTTTAGGCTAGAAACAGGCCACCATGACAAAAGCTTTTGTGACACTTAATGCCCACCAAGGATTGTCATGTGTTCAAGACAAGCCAGGATCAACAAGGAGAGTGTTCTTTTATCTCAGTGGCTTGTGTAACAGAATTGTCTTTACCGCCCAAATTATGTGTCTGTTGGCAAAACACTTCAATGATCACTTTCAAAGTCCTTTGCGACCTCTCTTTATGCTGGTAAACACTTTTGTCTGTTCCAGAGGCCAGATCAGCTGAGTATGTGACTGCTTTTAAATCACCTCTTAAAGCACATTTTTGTCAGAGACCTTTTTCCCAGTTTCACTTGAGTTTTGATTTCCTTTTAATTGGCTTTTATTTGTTGAAGGAGATAAAACACTTTGCACCTTCTGACCCTGTATTGTTTTTATACACCAAATTATGTTTTAAATCTGTCTTCTTTTTAATCCTGATGATTTTATGACTTGTTTATTTTATTTAGTGTCCTTGTGAAGCACATTGTAATGTGGATTTTTAGAAAGTGCTCTATAGAGAAAGATTATTATTATTTTTACTATGACGAAAGAATTAAAGCACATGCTCAATGTCTGATAAGTATTGTGTGTGCAGAAATTCTGGTGTTCCAAAGAAAAGTCACATGCCCACCAGCCCAACATGTATAAAGACTGGCAGTGGATATAAATCATAGGCTGCTGTTTCATTGGTTATGAACACAAGTCCTAAACGTACTGGACTGTAATTTCAGATGACTGCCAAATACAATGAAACCTTAACTTCAAGTGTCTTAGTAAAACTTTGAGCTCCCGTAGGCCTCGAGGACAGCTTCAGTGGTTCTTCATATCGATTTTTGACAGATCATGAATTCATACACAAAACTTCTGAAAGATTTTCTCCCATCTCATGTTTTGATGATGATGGTAGAAAGTACTTTCTTATCTTGTTAAAATGGTGGGGAACCTTGGGTCCTAACATTCATGTGAATGTTACTATGACCTACTACCACCCACTTTAACATTGTTCTACACCAAGAACACATCCCTGCTGATGGCAGCAGACTCCCCCAGCAGGGCAATGCATCGTCTAACGCTCCAATAACTGCTCAGCAACACATTGAGTAACATGTCAAAGAAACTAAGGCATTGACTTTGCTCCCAAACTCAGAAAATTGAAATCTTGATCCATGGGATGTGCCGGAAGAAGTTCAATCAATGGATGTCCAACCCTACAACCCACAGGAGCCAAATGATCCCCTGCCACCATTGCAGTACCAGACACCCCAGGATACCCACAAAGGTCTTGTGTCCACACCCTAGGAAAGTTAGTGCTGTTCTGGCAGCAAGAGGGGGACCTACACAATATTAGGCAGGTGGCTTGAGTGTATGATTCACCATAACAATCAGGGTCATCTTGTAAGAGACCACTTCCATGAAGATAGAACACTTTGATCTTTGAGAAAAGAAAAAAAATCAAACAGGAACAGTTTGTACTGATTTCCACAGATTTTCTCTTGTATTGGGACCAGTGGACCCACACCATCGTAAACCATGGAAATTGCCTCCATCTGCATGAGTGCCTCTCTATTCTTTTTGTTTCCCTTGTTGTTCCAAATCATTTAGCAGGTTTGTGTGCTTTTCATATCCAGAGGGAGCTGTCTGAGACCTCATAAATTGCCTAAAATTATGTCACTTAAGTCAGTTCGGAGCAAAAAATGTCTTTATGTTAGCTTGAGGTTAGCAGCTTGAGGCTACATTAGCCGTTACTAGCATAACACACACAAGACTCTGACCAAGCTGTCAATGGTTGAGTTGTGTTGTGGGTAATGTAGGCTCTAACATCTGACAAGGAAGATGAATGTGCAGCGTGAAAAAGACAATATCTCTGGTTTTGCTGCACTGACTTTGATACTTTAAAAAGCCATCCAGGCTGTCTTTGCATAAGTGAAAATGACTGGATCCAATATTTTCATCAGGTAGAAAAATGAAACTGAAAAACTGAACAGTTGAGTTTCGAGGTGTCATTGCCAAATTCAGTGATTTTTTTTCTTTTTCTTACTGCACAGATTGACAAAACACACACACACACACACACACACACACACACATATATGTGAGAACGCTAGGGATGTGAGAAAAAACCTGTCCATATATGTGTGTGTGTGTGTGTGTGTGTGTGTGTGTGTGTGTCTCACACTTTTCTTTTAGAGGACTACAAATAGAACCAAGTTTTCCAAGTCTTACCTGTTATAGTGTCTGCACTGAGAATTGCATTAAATCTGACATTTAGTTATGTTAGCGTCAATTACTTCACTGTTGAATGCTGAGATGTCTAGAGACCTTTATTATCCACATCTCCCTGTCAGCTACATTTTCAGCGTAACTTTATTTGTTGCTGGCAGAACCCTTGGCATCTGTAGTTTCAGTTAAAAGAGAACGCTAGGGATGTGAGAAAAAACCTGTCCATTCCGATCTTGCCAAGCACATGCAGGGATAGGTAGAGTTTAAAGGGGCAACACACCTAAAGGCAACATAACCTTTTTTCTTTTTTTTGGGTTGATATAATTTGAGGAAAATTCAGCCTCTGGGAAGAATGATTTCTTTCAAAATCGCCTTGTGAGCAGTTAAAGCCCAGCTGCAATCGCTCCTAATACATCAGTGTGGTGTCACACCCACACAATCTCATGTCACAGAGAAGATGAAAATGCCATGAGCGAGTGACTGATACCTGCCATGATCCTCGCAATGGCTTCTTGCAGAAGGAGAAGACACAGTGCACATAGCGGCATGAATAATTCCAGCAGGTGCCAGGGTCTTGTTATTCACACAAAATAAAATGAAAAACAAGGACTGCTTCAATTTTTTCTTTCTTTTTTCCTATGATTTATTCAGTGTTGTGCAACGTTTCAACTCTCGGTCAGCACCCAATGGATAACTTATGAAGAGACAGGAGTTCAGACATTGTGGGGACTTTAATTAATGATGGGAACAGTGTGTACTTTCCTTGTAAGGAAGCAAAGTCAGATTTCCTAAACAGGGTAATCCACATTTCCAGCATGGAGTTATTGCTTACCAAGTGTCTTCTTATTGTATGTTCCCCACTGTAAACACATACTTTTTGAAGATCTTGTTTTTAATCCTCGAATACATTAGACAGCCACAGACACGCTAGTGTCACTGTGAGGATGAAAGCGCCTCTGCCAGGTGACTGATACCTGCCCGGATTTTGTTAATGGCGCAATTCCAATGACAAATGATCCCGGCAGACAGCTGTAATGCGACTTCATCTTCTGCTAGTGTCATTACGCGCAGCCAGTCACAAATCAAGGCCTTTCCAAGCTCAGATGAGCAGAAAAAAATAGTTCCTGATGAAATACCTATTCATACAGGTAATCATAAATCTGAAGAAAAATAGAGCACAAATGCAGTTTAAGTGGTTCACAGCGAGGTTTCAATCTACACTGAAACTAATACATTTTTTTAAAGATGGAACCTGCTTGTTATCAGATAAATAAAATAAGTCTTTCGTGATCATCTCAGAGGAACTAGATTTTTTTCCTCCCCACATATGATGAGTTTTGGCACTTGAAGCTTGATAATCTGATGTTACATTTGATGCACCAGTGAATCTTCTGGAAGATGCGTCATGAGCTCATATTCTCCTTTCAGTGTGATGAGGAATGATGATTATCTTTAATCATCAGAGGTATTTGAACCAGAGAGAGAAGCTCATGTCTGCTATATTTATCAGACATATTCACAGTTTTTCCTCTGACTATCATTTAAAAATGCATGCCATCTTTTCATCAAATTCCTGACAAGTTTGATTTGGCATATCATATCCCCATAACGATAAGTCCCATAATGCCCAATTGATGAACTATGGATGTATTTTCCAGTTAAAATAATTTTACTCTGAATTTCAATTATCAGTTTGCAGACCGAAAATAGGAGGTTACGTCAAACTGTTAAAAACTTAAGTGATGAATATTAGCCTCCAGCCACTTGCTATGAAGTTACAGAATAATATAGATTGTATACCTTGCAAAATGTCACATGATTTTTAGCAAATTATGCTAACCAATCAGGTTTTTAAATTACATTTTTAACGTTACATTTTTAGAGCTTTTAATTGAAAAAGCAGTCCCTAATCAGCAAAATCCTGGATGACAATGCTAACTATAATAGTAATTGTGGACAATGATCACTCTAAACACTGAGACCTGTGCATTGGATATAAAACTCATGTATTTTTTTTGTTACTTTTACATAAGTTGTCGTGTTACCTGTATTACCCTCTTGATTTCTTGCATATTCTTGAAGGTATTGTTTTTGCTGAATATGAATTCATATTATTTTCAGAAAAGTGCAATGAATAATCAATGTAGTGGAAAAAAGTCAATGACCAAATTAGTTGGAGACGTCATGATGTGTGTTTTTTCCATGCTAACTGAGATGCTCTGACATGTAGGCATTACTGCTTGTTGTGAATTGCTATAATTATCTGTAATTATATAAAAGCGTGGACCATCTTCTCCCAGTTTTGGAGTCATAGACTGTGAATGGACCAAATTAGCTGCTGATCTTTGCATGGGAGCAACACCAGATGAACCAAAAATAACAGCCAGTTCTGTTGATCACCATTCCCAAGCATGGGGGAGAGTGTTTTGTTGACAATTTTTACGATCTGAATCATATATAATGGTTGGAAAGCTCACTAATGACGTTGAACACTTGTTGCTGTTTCAGCGGTAGCTTAGCCTTTGGTTGATAAAGTGCAGTCTGGAGCACCCTGTCCTCAATACAAGTGAGCACTAAGTTGTTATAGAAACTGTAGGATTGCTGGCCTCCTGTTAAAAAAGACGCTTAGCGGCTGCCGTATAGCTCACTGAGTTGAGGCATTACCACATGGGTACCTCATGACCCTTTGCTGCATGTCTCTCTCCTCTCTATCCCCTTTCAATAAAACTTCAAAAAATCTCCCCCCCAAAAAATAATATTTAAAAAAAAAAGACGCTTAGCTGTAGTAGTGTATCAGCCATCACTCAATCACAAAGTCTTTCAAAGTTGTCTGCCTCTTCATCTGCCTTTTCTGTGTGCCTTGTGTCTGCTGTGTATTAAAAACTGCAATTTTATTTGAAGAAATTCTTACAAATCGCAAAAAATACACATAGCTATATGGCTGAAGTACTTCAGTTGTTCTCTGAGTTTGTACATACCTAAAAAAAACCCTCAAGCTAAAATTTAGAGCTAGTAGTTCAATCAAAACCACTCACTAATTGCACAATCTGCAATTCTTATATATATGTACTTGTTGTTCATTGCAGCCCTTGTCATGATCACCTGAGGTACTTAAGGCCACAATGAGTCATAATTTGCTGTCGGCATTGTTCCCTCCCCTTGACAACATGTTTTGTTTACTTCAGCCTTTGTAGTGCCATCTGCCTCCATTTGAAGCACATGACCCACTCATCGTGTTTTTTTTTTCCTGTTTAATTCCAATGTAGTGAACTTTTGAAGCCATGAGATGCCACTTTGCATCTTTTTCATATCAGCTTTGATGCTGTATATTTGGATGTCATTGTTACCTCAATAGTGATTTATTTTTAGGGTATATTTCAACTTCCAGATGCTGTGGGGCAAAATTGCCTTGATGTCTTTGTGTATTGTGCCTCACTGAGGTTGTCCAAAAAATCTGAGTGGGTCATTTATTGAAACTGCTGCCAATGAGTTGTAACAGTTGGGCATTAACACATCATTGCCAGGAAAGTCCCCGATCCCTAATCGACAAAGAGATTACAGTTAGGAGACACTGCAAGCTTCATCCAATACCTTTTCCATGGAAGTAATATTGATGCACAAACTTTAAAACTTTATGTCTGTGAAACACCTACAGATATTTGTGAACAATTCAACATTTTAAAAAAATCTACTGAGTTGTGACCTTTTGGCCTTTTTTTCATTTGTTGAGTACGTACAAAGTTAAATTTCATATCTCTCTGATTTATAATCATGAAAAAAAGCATCTCTGCCTCACAATCCAATCCAGTGAGCACAGTACTGATGATACAGTACAAGAGTTTGATTGCTGGTTATTAGAGGCCATTCAACTACTTGAATGGAGTCTCATTGTAGGCTATGCAAGGCAGTGCTTAATAAAATAATTGGCAGAAATGAGGGTCAGAAAATTTGTGAAGTAGGCTTTTATTATGCTTCTGCTCTAAATAATGCTCTATCATACTTAATGTAGTGATAATCTCCTTGAATATTCCTGTTAAATGAACTATCACTGTAACAGTGGATAGAAACAAATCAATTAGCGATCACGTTTACCCAATATAACGCATATTTATTCATGCTATTGACTGATGAGTGCTATCAATCATCTTAACCTTTACTACAGTGAGGCAAATGTCAAATAATGCTTAAAAAATCAAAAATGGAAATGCAGACATTCGAATGTGTCACCAAATATTGATCGTACCTCAATCCACAGTCATGGTATGAAATTGACTTTTTTTCCTTCTTCTTTCTTTTAATATCAACTTATTTCCAGAAATGCTAGGAAGCAGACAAAAGCTTATTAATGTGACACAGAATTAATTGAGTTTAATTATATTCGATCAATGTTCCAAAAAAGAAAAAGCCCTCGTTCATTATGGCTTGCAATCGCATAATACCTACAAAAGATGTTTCTTCCCAGAAGAAAAGCAGAGTCATGATGTGAAACTTTTGAAAAAGTTTTATCTCTCCTTCTTAGTAACAACATTCTCTGTTGAAAAGGAACAAATTGTCCTCTCTGCTTCACTCTGGCACAGGTTCACAGCTCAGAGAAGAGAAGCAAAGAGAAATTTCATGTTGGTGGGGAGAGGAGTTTCCATTATGTTGTTGGCTGGTTGCAATTAAAATTTAGATGATGAATTCCACCTTCAGTGGAGAAATGGAATGGACCGCATGGTGAGAACGATGCTGCAGGGATGTTGGCCACATATGACAAGTAAGAAGGAAGAGGACAAACAAGGTTGCATGATTCAAGGGTGGAAATGGCTGTATTGTGGGTTGGCAGGCCACCACCGGAGATTTGGATGAAAGGTATCTCGGATGACAAGGGCATCTCAGGAGAAATTGTGAAAGTTGGTCACTAAGGGAGAGAAGTAGTAGGGGAAATGCACAGAAAGCCAAACCAGGAGGGAGTCTCTTGTCATATTTAGAAAGAGGGAAGCAGAGCTGAGAGCCTGGTGAGAAAAATTTGCAATAGATGGCAAGCCTGAATGAAGAAATTAAAGACAGTTGCTGGTTCTGTTTATGCTGAAATTCTCGGAAGCTGAAGGTCAGTTTTACCCAGAGACATTCCTTTAGTCTTTGTATGATTTCTGTGATCTTAAAAACTTCTTCTGTCAACAAGTTTAAAGAGCTCCAGATCCAAAGCTGCATGCACTTCTTTCTCAAACACGTCCAGTGAAAGACAGAACTGCTCTTTGCCCTCTCCTCATTTTTTTACACCAGGCTTTCCAAGTGTGACTCACCGCAGGCTCACCAGCATCCATCTCCTTATTCAAATTAATTTGTGCAATTTGGAAATGTCTCCCCTTGCTATTAAAGATCACATTCCTCCTCCCATTTAAAAAACACAAAAATGTTGCAGTGTGGATTGAGTGCCGCTTTCTACATGGTCACTGTACTGCAAATGAACCAGACTGAAGGATTAGATGTTAAAGAGTTCAAAAGAAAGTGTTCCAGAAATTCATAATATCTACACAGCAGCTGAGCTGTGAGGCTAAAAAGAAAGTAGTACAAAGGAAAAAAAGTTGCAAAAACTTCAGAATTTTTTTTATCTCTAATGATGTCCAACACTGGGGTACATAGCAAAGTACATAATAGCGACCGATTAAAGGATAGGCCAATTAAATGGCATTTTGAGATAATCAGCATTGGTTGATTAATCCACAGCAACAAAAGATGATTATTTCAAGAGGCTGGCAAACAAAAACTGAATGCAGTCTGCAGTGGAGGCACCCTTGTTCATGTAGTGCTCCTCTTTGTGTCGCCATACTCAGTGGGAAACAATCCAAGGCTGGATGTCATGTTACATGGAAGAAAACAGTAACACTTAAATGGCTTTCACAGCTCAATATATGTAATTAACCACTCTAAAAACATATACAATGTTTACTGTCTGCATAATCAGTTTAGCTCCAGTGTTTAAGCGAAAAATGTTAGTTCTTTTAGTGAGGATTTGGCATGTAGCAACCTGCTAATCTGGCTTACAGGCCTCAAAAACACTACTGCATGGATGTCCTCCCCAGCCGCCATTTATCCTCCTGAGGAGCCGAGGTCGTAAAACATTTATCAGATTTGCCGTTTGGGATAGTTGTGGGATGGAAAGTGTAACTGTCAGCCTTAGATACCACAAAACTTCACATTGGGATTTTAGTTTCTTATCATAACTATACCAGACAGTGTAACTCTTCACTTTTACCCTCATTGGGGATCTGTTGATATATGGCCAAATGATTACATACTATAGCTGCTAAAAACAGAGAACAACATCAAGCTGTGTTATATATCAGCCATCAGCTGCCCAACTCTCAAGATCACGGGTGTCAAATCCTGGTCCTCGAGGGCCACTATCCTGCATGTTTTAGATGTTCCCCTCTTCCAACACACCTGATTCAAATGATCAGCTCATCGTCAAGCTCTGCAGAAGCCTGATAACAATCCTGATCATTTGAATCAGGTGTGTCGGAAGAGGGGAACATCTGAAACATGCAGGATAGTGACCCTTGAGGACCAGGACTGCCCACCCCTGCTCTATATAATCTGCATCAGCCATTAAAAACACAACCACTTGTACAAAGCACATAAAAAGATAACTGAAAAGCGAAAATTGCAGATGTCGAAGTAGGTCAGACCAAAACCATGTAATTTCATTCCAAACCCTTCATCTGATAAAATGTTAATATTCTGCCCAACCTCTGTGACAACACTTTTCAAAGTGTAATGCCATTGTTTTAAAATTAGTTCTACAGTATGTGCATAGAACTAAAGGACAAATGGTGGTTATGGCAAGCAAACTATTGTTAATGGAACAGTGTTTGACAAGCCACAAACTAATCCATGGATGAAGCTTATCTCCACTATCTGATGTTATGTGAACATTCCTCTTCTGTTTTCTTTTTTGTGACATCTTCTGCTGACTTATGTGGACTCCCAGTTCACAGTTCATCATTGGTCAACAGGGACAGAGTATGGAGTAGGACAGAAGGAGAATTCTTTCCATCTCAACTCATAAATGGTACTCTTCTTCTTGCTTGAACAATTGTGTTCACTCTGCAGGTTTTCAGAAGATAAACATATTTCCTTTGTAGTCCTTGCCTGATAGGTATTCAGAGATAAAGTAGACTTTGGTGAATTATGACACAAATGACTGCACACTTAAACTGTTTTTAAACTAAATTATGTGGTTGTACTGTGATGCAACACAAAAATGCTTGTGTTAGTGTTGACATCTGTTTCAAATTCCTAAAACTCGGCTTACAAGGTGTTGAAAAATGGGTTGTACGCCATCACCTGTTTTATATCATTCTGAAAGTGGTGCCTTTTTGTAGAAACCTTAGCCACTCAGTCACCACTACTCCCCCTATGATTGTGAGGTTTTAATTTCCCAGTGCAGGCACACTACTTGGTTCACTAGATGGTGGAGAAGCAAACCAGCTGACCACATGGCAGTAGGTATGTAATGTGTGTGAAATCAAAATATTTCATCACTTCTAACTTTCTTTCTTTGTCATTATTTTACACATAAATCGCCAAAATCGCATCACAGCCATTGTCTTGAACTTATGTGTGTGTGGTAAGTTTGTCAGAATACATTACGCTTCTAAAATTTCGATTTTAGCAGTGCATAGCTGGTCATTATTTCATACTTGTTTCATTTTCTGACAACAAAAACAAAAAAGATATATAGTAGTGTGTAGTTTAAGTGATAACAGCTGTATTGGTAGTCTGGCTCATTTCTGGTGCAGTATATGTGAGCACAGAGAGCAGGAGAGAAGCAGTAGCAGATGCACGTTGCCTGCAGATGCATGTTTTTTGGCTGTTGGTGTTACAGATCAACCCCTGCTTCACTCAACCACCATTTAATATAATGTAACCCTGTACTAACCCAAACCAGTTCTGTTACCAATAATTGTCTTTACTGTATTGATTTTGCCACCAACAAAACTAGCTATACCTCACATAAGCACTGCACAAGCTAACAGATTTCACAGTGAAACCTTCTGTGTAATCCCCCATGCACTCATTGAAACATATTATATGCATATTCCCTGGGTAGATAATGGTTAAAAAGTTTATTTTCCTCAATAGTCTTTGTTTTGACATTTCATAGTCAGCTTTGCATCCATTTCAGTCACATTCATTAGAAAATTAAGCTCCACTCAGCACTGTCTTGTTAAAAGAAAGAGTTAGAGGGCTGGGATCCCTTGTAAATTCTAATTATTATGTATAAAATATCCCACCAGAGTGAAATATAACCCCGACTTATGCCAGCTGAGAAGCAACTGATATTTCACTTGGAGTGGCACATTTTGTATGCAAAGAAAAATAAATTACCTGAAAGGAGCAGTGGGAGGGGGTACGAAAGGGAGGCTGTTCCTCCACCTGGACGATGCCTCCCACGTTTATTGCAATTTTCTCACCAGTATAATCAAAAGCCTACAAATCAGTCAGGAGATGGAAAGAGCCATACCACAGAGGGATAATGAAAACTCTGAGAAAACTTGTGAAATTCTGAAAAAATGTTAAATTTCACACACATATTCCTCAAAATACACAGTCAAGGCTTCAAAATAACATTCTCAGTGTGACGCTTAACAGAATGCTGCCTTCTGCCTTGCCGCCAATTTTAACACAAATCATTCGGAAAGAAATTTACCACTCAGAAACTTGTCAGATAATTTTCAAGCCGAGGTTATTCAAGCTGAAGCAGGCCATAGCAAACTCCCTCGTAGGCATTTAAGATGACCGCAGCTTGTAAATGACCTAAAACAAGCTACTGTCACCTGCAATCTCCATCCAAGTCAACATTAGCTCTGCGACTCAAGCTGTCCCAGTTCGGATTTTTGTCCCCTCATGTGTGACACAGATCTGATGGCTTGTAATGAGTGTGAAGAGGGAAAAAAAAGCTGCATGGTGTCGCATTTTTTTCCTCCCCAGTCCTGATCTGCAGTGCATGGATATGCAGTGTTAAAAAAAGAGAAAGATCCCAAGGCCTCTGACCTACATGCACGTTGTATTCAAACACTGGCCAGAATTCATCAGCGTTGCCATGACGATAGGGGGGAAAAAGTCCAACTGTACTGTACATCATTCACGTGAGATGACTGTCACATTTTCAGTGCCCACAGCAGCTTGGCTTAATTCCCAGAACCGGGTCTCTTTGCTGCACAGAGGTGGAAGTAAGAAAAGCAGTAAAGACAAGAGCTATTGTCTTTACCGTTTGTCTTTCTTACTGGCGCCACCATCTTCAAATGAAGTCATTTCCAACTTGCAGAAAAGTTGTACCAACCTTTAGTCGACTCCTTTCTACCTTTAGGTAAAGATTTGCTGTTGGGGAATAAAATGCGTGCTAATCTTGTTTCTTTTCACTCCTTCATGACAAGAGACTCATGCTTACATAAAGACACATGAAATGTACAATATTTACAGACACAAGAGCACAGACGATCTTACACCATCCCCTCCTCTGACCCTGTCGCTTCTGGGATGACAAATTGCCCGCAAGTCAGCGAGTCACGTGACCTCGTCTGTGTCGACGAGGCAACGCTTCTGACAGGCTCTCCACAAACACTGACAACACGGATGTCATATCTTATTGACCAACACTCCATGCTGGCATTTGGCTTGTCTGTATGTCTGTGTGTTAGTCTTGTGCGTGCAAGAGATGGAAAAAGAGAGTGTGTTTCAGTGATCTTCTCAATGCATTTCTTTTTCCCCCCGATTTGGAGGCATAAAAAAGGAAGATTCAGACAGATATCCAAAAGATGTTTGCTGTCAGTCCTGCAAAAGCACAGCATTTCTCCCTCGTTTACTGCTGTGCACTTTCCTTATGTGTGCTTGGATATATACATTCACAGAAATAAATGGGACCATGTAGCATTAAAAGACATTTTATGCTTTTGATTCTGCAGCAGTTACCATCAACATTGCAGATGCACCATAAAACCGACTTCATATAAATTAAAATATTGAAAGATTCTGCACAAGAAAGTGCTTTTCACTGCTAGGAGACCCGGTGAGAGACTCATAAAAAGAAAGCAAGGTGCTTTGGCTGAGGCAAGAGTATTTTTACAGGCATGTGAGCAGGCATCCCCTGGATTCAAGTAAAACATTTGCTTCTGAAGGCTAAATCAAACACTATGACAACACATGGAGATGGTGTTGACTTGAGGAAACAAAAAGGATCAAAATAGGTTTTTCTTTTATCTGTAGCTCTTGAATGCATGGTTATTTGTGTCGGCAAAAATCATGTGACCTGTTTAAGAACATTGCTTTTTTTGAGGTGTATTTCAGACTACAATGGGAAACTTTTCAGGGATTACAAGCGCAAAATAGCAGAAGTGTCAAAAAAAATAGCAATACATGAATCCCTGTCTTGTTCAGCACAGTAACTTTAATCCAACAGGCCATGGGCATGGCTTTGGTGAAACACTTATTCTTCCATGTAAGCAGCAAGTGCAACAAAACAAGAGGGAAAAAATGTGGAAAAATAGAAAACTGTAAAACCATGACAACCGGAGCAGAGCCTGAGGGGAAAAAGGAAAAAAAGGTATTAGGGAAGATGGGCTTGTCTCGGTGAATGTTTGTACCTGAAGCACCTTAAAGTTGGAAGCTACAGTAAACTATTTAAAAAGTGAAAAGACTTCATTGAGGGGAAAAGTTGAAGTTTTCATCAACAGCATGCCCGTGGCTCCGAATAGGACACTGCTACACTTTTCAACCTCCAAGTTAGATGTTTTCTTCCTTTTGTCCACATGTCCTCTGGCGAGCATGCTTCTCCACAAGTCGCTCAATTATTGATTTGAGGGGACAACTTCTACCAGAATTTATAGAACTATGCCCACCAAAAAAAATCACCTTTTATTTAAAACTTTTTCATTATAGTGGAAGAAGTAATACATTGCTCTAATGCAATCAGGTCTTCTCACTTATCTCCTCGTTTGAACTACAGCAAAATTTGAAAAATGGGATTAACATAATAGAATGGCGATTAGTATAATGGAATAGCGTGCATGT
The DNA here is from genome assembly GCA_024666655.1 of Dascyllus trimaculatus. NCBI lineage: Eukaryota > Metazoa > Chordata > Actinopteri > Pomacentridae > Dascyllus > Dascyllus trimaculatus. The sequence continues at coordinate 11,863,929 of CM045468.1, read as the reverse complement.
TTTAAAAAACAGTGTGTGCAGACTTTTTTTGGCAGTGCTGGGTGGTGTACAGACTTTTTGAGGGGTAAATTGATAAGAGAGTGGGGTGACTTTGAGTCTGAGTGGCCCACATGGAAAAATGGGAGGGGGTTACATATAATTGACATGATCTGCATATCTAATTCAGGACAGCTTAGTGATGATTTCCGAATTAAATCTGAAAGCTATGCAAAAACTATGTAGGACTATTGCAAAGTTGAGAATTTAAAACAACAGGGCTGTAATCAACCACTACAACAACTAAACGACTATAAATGTGGCTCTCAAACCAATCAGTTGGTTACAGTGGGGGAAAAATCTGCATATTATTTCTAGATTAACTAAATCTACAAACTGTATGGCAAAGGTGGTCTTAGTCACTGTATTGTCGCACATTGGTTTGTCGATTACAGTTTTGAAGCCTCGAATTTGGCATTTGGCTGACACCCTCATGGTCATTCAGAAGGCTATGCCCTAAAACATACCCTGCTTCATCATCAATTTTGCTCTTATTGGAACCAAAATTTTAAAAATGAACCTCCTGCTGTCTTGAAGGAGACTTGCAACTAACGATTGAGGCCATGAACTCATCAGGAAAATATTTACTGAGGTAACAAATTAAGTAGGAAGTTGGGTTTCTTGAAACCAGACTTCTTTTTGCAACTAGAAGAGTCGCCCCCTGCTGGCTGTTAGGAACAATGCAGGTTTAAGGTTTATGTCTATCTTTTGAATACAGTCTGTCAGTTATCTTCAAGAAATTTCATGTTAATCCATCCCCACTGCTTTACAGCAAGTGTGGCTAAAACTAAATAAATGACACTATGAGCTAGGCCTATCGTAAGCTCACACTGGATATTACTAATTACTAATAATTTTGTTGTTATAGGTCAAAGTACGGACAATATAGTTTTTGAGAGCATCAAAACAAGTTCAGTATTATGTTTAAAGATGAAAACGTCTGTTGTGATCTTGCAGCTTCATGGTTTTTGACACGTATAACTTGATTTGGATCTGCTCTCAAGGGCTACAGTCACGACTTGACACTCAGTTTGACATCTCTTTAGGTTCGGCTTGGTTTTTCTCTAAAACACCTAAAATTGCTCTGCTCTGTTTACATTAAATGGGCAATTGTGTAGTCTCACTCATGGCAATTCAATGGAAATACTGCAAGAGACCTTTGATTCTCTACTCACTAGAGTCTGGAAAGCACTTTTCATAATAATAAATATTGATCCTACTATTATGTATAACATGTGAATTGTATTGTGAGGGGATTTCAATTGAATGCGGACCAGTTAGACATCCCTGAACCAATCAAATCGAATGCTTTGCTTTCGACAAATTACAAAAATGGTCCGTGAAAGGTCCAGGTGGGAGCTGTGATGCACTCATGAATCCAGGGCCTGTAAAAAAGTGACCCCAAGGTGAGAGGTAATAATAGGATACAAAAACAAAATGAATGGCTCATTAAAGTTCATTATGTGGGTTTTAAAATTTTGTGTGAAGAATCTGACACAGAAAAAGGTAGCCGCTTGCAAGCCTGAAGGTTCTACTGTACTTTTTATAGCATGTGCCATTTGGTGGATGCTAATCCTCAGATGTGAGTTTAGAAACAAAGCAGTAATTTTTAGCTTGTTTGCCTTCTAATATGTGTAAGTGTGAGCTTTTTCTGCATTTCATCTTTCTCACATGCAACCTCACCTTCGGCAGTGCTGTCATGCACTGTGCTTTTTGCTATCAGCCACTGTTACAGCAAATTTTTAATAGATCATAGTTGGATTAAACTGAGATATTACACATTGGAGATGACAGGGAGCTATAAAGACAGATGTTAAAAGTCCTGTGCACAAAACATACTGATTCCTGGAGGTATATTTTTGCAAATATGTTCCTCTCTTTTTTCCTTTCTATACCATCTGCTTACCTGAACCGAACATGTGTTCATTTGCATCTCCAATACATCATAAAAACAGCACACTTTCACAAGCTCTCCTTCTCAGCGCCGCTCTCACGCAGACGCACCCACCTTGAAGGAACCTTGTTATCTGCACAGTGCATGTTGTCATTGCATATCGAATACATCATTTGCTTTGCACAAACCAAGACGCCTGTGCCCTACTTCATGAAGTGAAGTCAGGGCAGCTTTCACTTTAGGGCATATGAGTCAGTACTGACTAAGATTATGGTATTCTTCACAGGCCCACCTACACTCTCTAAGCCAATAATCACACCCGTGCTGTCTAATGCTGGGGAGATATATATATATATATATATATATATATATATATATATACATGTATATAATTTCACTTTTATATTAATTGAAAGGCAGATGTATTTTAAGACCGACAGCTGACTCTGTTCCATACATGAAGAGAGTTGTTAAAGAAGCATTAATAATGGCAACATAAATGCACACCTGCTGATGGGGAAATTAGTGTTTTCTTTTTATACTATCGCTTTTTTCAGAAGATGCAAGCAATAGAATTTCACCTTGTTTTTCTCAACTGAACAAGGCAGCTGTGGCCTACTTCACAGGCCAAAGGGTAACATTTACTTGAGGGTATGTGAATCATCACTAGCTACTGTAATTTTCAATTACAGCTCACTATCATTTTAGTAGCTTATCACAACCATACAGAACAACGAACCATTCTGTACAATAGTATCTTGACAGACTATCTTTTTTAAAGACTCCGATGGTGCCCTAGCTCAAGGGAAAGCAATCATGTTCAATCAGCAATTATCGGATCGATTGCATCCCCAGAGGATGATGCTTGCTGATTTTCCCTTGACTTTTGCTACTACAAAGTTTATATTTCTTTTATATGTAATATCATAACAACTATTGGATGGACTGCTAGCAAATTTGCTGCTAATATTAATGGCAGCCAGCTAAATTAATTTAATGGTCTTCTGGCTTTTTATTTATTGCCACCAGCAGGTGAAAGTTTTAACTTAACCACTAAAATATTTCAACATCTATCAGATATATTTGCAAAAAACTGCACACAAATTCCTGTTTAAATGTTGTTTTTGTTCCTGATAAATTCACTGAATGGTGATCCATTAACTTGTAATGCCACCATGAGATTAATGTTTGTGGTTTTAAGTGAAATGTATGACTGGATTTGAATGTTATATCATTTAATTTTAGCATCACACATAATTCCTATTCATATGGGCTCTACCTTCTTGTAGGCTTATGATCAGCTAAAGCAATGGTCTGCCTTTTTGACATGCTGTAATGGTGGTGGTTCCACAATTTTGTCAATGCCAACTAGAACAAAAGTCTACATTTGGAGGTTAGAAGAGTGGTGTGAGTCAGCGCACTTTCGCCATGGAGACTCAAGTTCAAATCCAATCTGGGACCATTAATGTCATATTATTTTTTGACTCAGGATTCATGTTCAATCAATATTTACATCATTTTCTGACACTTTTTGGTTAAGTTTATGTATCAAAACTGCATTTTTACATTAGACACCAGAACTACTTGGTTAGGTTTAGAAAAGGGCTGTGATTTCAGTGAAAAAACCTCTTTCACTATGCCTACTACATGTTAGAAAGCTTCATTTTGTAGCTCTCAAGGTTAAATACTACCCTGGAAATGTGACATCACCCATTCAGACAACTAATAATGGGCTGGCAACATATGAATTTAGTGAATGTCTTCTCTATTATTTGGTTGATTGCCTTGAAAATTGGTAAAGACATTGACATGAATCATTGTAACTTTGGTTATCCCTCAACTTGTACTTTGTATTTAGTGTTACTCTGCATAATTATACATATTATCAGGCTAAGCTAAGATAATAAACTTTGCAGGCCTTATTCCTAACATGCGGCGGTCAACACTGTCCGTAGACTATTATGTAAGGGATGCATTTAATTCGTTACATAATAGACCAATAAAATACCTGTTTACATGAAATGACTTCTTTGTATGAAACAGGAATTCCACTTTGGGTCTTGATAGCTTTTCATTTTTCCATTACCAGCTGTCATTTAGTTGCTAGCTTTATCCTTTACATAATCTACTGCATCCTTACGACAGGACAAAACCATGAATAGAAAATGAATGGATTGATGGATGCTTATTCGACCTTATGCTCTAGATGTTAACTTGCCCGTTTTACACAAAGTTGTAATCTTTTTCCACCACAACCACATGTCATATTTGCACTGCAGGTATGGCCAGTAAAAGATGCACTCTAAGTGAATGGTCCACACACATTATCTAAATATTTTGCCATATTTTGCACAAATGTCAGTTTGAAGACATGGCAAAACTTAGTTCTAATTTTGTACCATAGGGTGCAGGTGTGGCTCAGGTTGCATAAGACTTTTTGATGATGGTTGGAACCTTGTAAATGGAACGAAATGATCTTTATGACATGGAAGTATGCATAAATAAATGAAATACTGCATTTTTTATGTATAAAACACAGCTTAAAACTGTAGTCATGACATTCTCCTCGAACTGCTGCGCTGTGTCACTCAGCTTAAAGACATGAAAGACCAACTTCGTCTGTGACACAGATCAGTGGTTAGAGAGCCATGACAGCACACTGTATCTGTAATATTACAGAAATGATACAACTTGACATTAAGCTTCAGTATGTGACACCGGTGCGCCTTTCCACTCATTTGCCACGTCATTAATTTTCACTTAAAGTCTCGAACGGCACACAGAGAACTCGCTGTTAAGAACAGTTTGTGATCCTTGAGATCATGAAAGCCACACTTCGAGTGGTTGCAGCATTTTATGTGGGGGAAAAAAAGGTGTGATTCCAGGAGAAGTTCAAAAAGCGAATGAACACTTTTAGCTGCAGGCATATACAAGGAATAGATTTCCAAAAGGTACCTTCTCTTACACATCATCCAGAGTGAAAAGAACTGATTTTTTTTCTCTTTGTGATTAATATTCATCGACATTTCATACATAATATAAAATGTAGAATTTTAAAGCAGTGGAGCTGATGTTGATTGCAACTTTACTGTACTGTAACTGCATGGATGGCCAAGAAACAGCTGAAGTGGAATTAATCCGGCAGACGGTCCTAGTCTGTTCTAATATTACCACTTTGCTAGAGTTTAGTAAGAACATTACGGCAGCCCAGTGTTAACAGAACAGCACATATAAGAGCCATTCACCTTGGATAATCCATATATAATACATGCTTATATGAGCTCAGACAGCCATGCAGTACTTCATAAGGCAATGTCAAGGTAACTGTTACCCTGGGGCAAGTGAATCACCATTAACTAAGACATTGCATGCAGCGTCCAGGCCCACCCACTCTGTCTCAACCATATGTACATTGCCGGCTGCGTCCGGCACTGAAAAGGCCCTTTAATAAATATACAAGGGGAGGTAGTGCATCAACTTGACAGGGCATTGCCAGCGCTGTCCGTGGAAAAAAAATTAATGATTCATGATTCCCAATTATGTTTTAATTCAAATCGGAGATTAGTGCCTCGTAAGAGGGCAGCCAGTGTGGCAGTGGTGCAGGCAAATAGCTGGCAGGAGCCGAGATAAGGCGACATCTGTCTGTAACAGCAGGCCAAGGGAGAGAATGATGGGTGACAGTGAGGCCGCTGGCCACGCCACAACTTTGCATGTATATGTGCAGACGTATATACTGGGACACACACACATAATTTTATTAATAGATGCCCATTAACAAAGAAATTCATTTCATGTCGACCAATGAGAGCAACTCATTTTTTATGTTGTTAAAATCAGCAAGGAAAAGAAATCAATGGGAAAACCTTTTTTTATTTTCCTCAATTAGACGGACTACAAAAGGGTTAGAACATGAATAGGTTTGTGTGTATGTATGTGTGTGTGAAAGACAGAAAGAGAAAGAGCAAAAAGAAAGGTAATGGGCTTTGGATTTCTTTTGGCAATTTGTTTCTTGGCAGTATTCTCTGAATCGCTCAATACAATCTCTCTAAAAGTTTTCATTTATCAATTGTTTTCTCTCTCTTTTTTCTACCACCCACCCTCTTCTTCTTCAAAAGGCCTCAGAACAAGAGAGCTGGGGCTGGGGAAAATCCTTCATTCATTAATGAAAGGCATCTATTACTGTCGAACAGCGACAGAGTTAATGTAAATAAATGAATTCTCCAACCCACTTAACTGTGGTTTATTATGAGCGAGCAAGGCATAATTGTGTTTCTGATCAGTTCAGATAAATTCAGACGCACAATGCCCCCACCCCCAGTGCCACTTCTCATTTACATGCCAAGGTCTGCAACGAAGGGGAATATATCACATGCCTTATTACCGAAGCTTCAACTAATGACACTGGAATATGAGAGGAAATATATTAAGGCAACTGTGGTAATGCTTGGCTTTGTGATGGGAAAGCCTCTTAAGTAAGTCGGCGGATGCTGCTTCTGCTGCTGCTTATAAGTTTTCTAGAAAAAAAAATGCATTTTTATATGTTATAATCTCAAGAAACCCATCTGCTTTGGGTGTTTTAATTCAAGCCAACCTATAACTTGGAGTAAAATGAATTCCGTTTCAGCGCCTCCAACTCCAACATGAGGCAAATGACTTTTCATTCAATGTGTTCTCCAAGTGTAAGTGGAGTTTTAATAGGAAAAAAACATCCTGTGATGCAATTTACCTCAAAGTACTGTATCATGAGCACAGACATATTTAACATAAGTTGCTCCAGTGGGAATTGAGCCCAGAACCTGTCAGTTTTTGCACGGCAAGCAGCTGGGGATCACAATTGTGTTGAGGCTGTTCATACACTTTAAAATTCACTCAACTTACAAGACAGCAGGTCTTTCACCGATGAATAAAAAGCCACTTACTATAATAGACCTTCAGCCATTAATCTTCTGTATGCTGATGGCCTCCCTCAATATGACACTGACCCCATCGGTGGCGCAAAAGGTACAAGTGGCAAAGAATGGCTTGATGAGCGTGCTCAAATCGAGGTAATAAACGTCTTTGAGTCTCAACTCGTCTGGAGCACCGCCGAAGATAGTGTCACACCGCCGACTGTGAAACACTGAATTATGGAATTTCTTGTGGGAACACCGAGTCTTGTCTCCCACACGAATCTTCAAACACTTGCGCCTGCTTTGCCAAGGAATGTAACAGTCATATGAATGTTGTTAAACTTGCCGTTGTGCTTCATCTATTTCTGATAAAGTGAATTAACTCGTCACATGTCGCTAACTGTTGCCTGTGATGCAGATGTCACACATGCATTCTTCTCAGCCATGAGTAGTTGTGTTTTGTGTGTGTGAAGGCAAAACTGTCTCGGTAATTCATTTTTAGTGCAGCTCGCTCAAGCATAACAACTATTAGAGAGACATATTGTGGCTGTACTTGCACAGGAAGGTATCCATGCCTGGTCGTTAGATGGTGACATATTTTAGTGACACTCAGCATGCGGGCCATGCCATTATTTCCAGTCACAATGTACTGAATGTCTGGTATTTCGTCTGTGCCCAGGAGAGTACTAAGGAAAGATGTTGCACAAGGAATGGCAGTTTCTCCACAACGCCATTAGCTAAGGTTCCATAGAAGTGCACCACATTCAAACTTGGATATTTTTCTGCATGCCTTAAAATGTGCTACTACCACTTTTTTCACACTTCAATCCAAGCCATTTTTTATTTTACAGGAGAAAATAACCACAACAATTCCCCATCTGTACAGTAACGGTGTGGAAGCAAAGAGTGTGAAGCAGCACGCAAGCTGGTAATATATTTCAGCCAAACAAATTCAATAACTGGATGAATGAATGATTAAGGAGCGAGTTGTTATTAATATTAATGTAGTGTATTTGTTGTGGTAATGTAGCATAAAATTGTAATCGGGAAGGTAGAAAAGTGGTGAAAAGATGTAGGTGAAAATCAACTTTTTTTACCTTGTTAACGTGCATCCAGCATCATTGCTGAGCATTTCCACCAACAAACTGTAGTGTCCTGATGACAGTCTCAAAAACATAGATTCCAGGTTTTCAAATTTAACAAATGTCAGAAACCAATTCAGTTTGTGGCAAGGGACTTTCCATATCATTATTCTTATTTTTTCATGGAAAAAACTCCTAAATATATAATATTGTTGCACAAAGATGAGTTTATACGAGTTAAATTAACTACCAGAGAGAGACTTCAGTAAGTTATTATATGTCCTGCCTGATGGGAACAGTTTTTAAAATGCACTTACATTGTTCATTTTTGATTCCAAATGGACAGTGTTCAGCTCAAATAAATGTCATTATTTGTACCATAACAGATTATCACTTCAAGCCAATTTACATCTCTTCTTGGCAGATCAGAACAAACTCAAAAGAAACTAAAAAAGAACAGAAAAAAACAGTAACAGAGAGTACAGAATAGTAATAAAATACAAAAAAATATGCACAAAAGAACAAAATACAAAACTACAAGCCATAGCAGTGAGATTTCTGAATGAAATATAGTTGCACAAGTAAAAACTTGTATTGTAGAAAGTCTTGTGAAGTGGTGGGTGAATTCTGGAGATTGAATCCAGAGAATAGAGGCTGTAGCAGGTGAGCGGCTGGCGTGGGAGATCTTGATGTGGGTGATGTTTGATGAAGTGCCTGTGACTGGCAGCTCTTGACTGTGCCTTGTGGATCGGTGGGTGGCTGACTGACCGTTTGGACATTGAGTAAGGCTGAGTGTGGTGTCTGATGTGGTGAGTTGGAGGCTGGAGTGATGGTGTTGGAGTTGGCAGGCAACTGGAGGAGATCAGAACCTGAAGCAGAGTGGTGGAGGTTAGCCTGGGAGCAAAAAACATTGGGAAGCACAAACTCAGAGCACAGTTTGGTTCGGAAGACTTAGAAGGAGGAGAAAACAGGAGAAACACAAGGATTGGTTGAGAGAAATAGCAGTATGATGACAGAAATCACACATGTATGCTTAGTAGATAAATGAAACTTACCAAGGCTAATATAAAGAATGTTAAAGTCAGCAAAAGTTCATGTTAAAGTTCCACTCAGCCAAGAGAAGAATTTCTAGCAGAATGATCTGTCCCTGGGTACAAAACTGACAACTGCAACACCTTTGCAGCTGATAACTAACTTCCAACTCCAAATATACAATATACAAATCTACGAGCATGTCTCTCAGTATCACCTTCTTAGATTTCAATGAAAAAGTGCAAAAGTCACACAGTTTTGAAAGATGCAGCATGCATTGATCTCCATAAATCGAATAACACTTCCTACCCAACAAACTGCAGGAAAAAAGCTTCACAAAGGCCAACAGCACATGGATTGGACTTATCTCAGGGAACATTTGTCCTGCTTGGCCCCTGACACTTGAATGCAAGTGTTTTCATAGTGCAGAATGAATGAATGAATGAATCAATCAATCAATCAATTAATTCAGAAAAAGGGAGATAAATCTACAAGTATGTCATATTTAAATCCCCTCATATTCAACTGATTTTCACCCAAAATGCTAAATCCATTTCCACAATTTTTTATGTTAAAGCAGCAGCATGTCCAAAGTCACCCATGCTTGTTTTCGCCCTGCTGTTTTGTCTTCATTTACACACACAACTCAGTACTGCCCAGTAAATCCAGAGTCTGTCCATTGTTGGCCACTGTTCATCTCTAATGGAGCATGAGGGGGTGCTCCAGTGTTTCGCTGACGGGCGCCAACACAGTTGTTAAGTATTACTCATTCACATCCCCGAGCCAGATCAGGTTCAGATGCAAAAAAATAGCCCACTCATTGATACCTCACACAGCTGAATGTAGAACAAATAAACACAATTTAACTGCAAATAAGCAATTCCAAGGACATAGGGGACCTTTAGAATATTGCATATTTATTGTTCGAGTGATCTCAGAGTAATTCTCCCCTGTATAACTGTCCTTATCCTTTTCATTCATATCCCACTGAACTCACACATAATCTCACTGGCAACACTGTGTTTTTTAATGCACAACAATGCCTGTAGCAGGGATCAAGTACATTTACAAGATTTATGTTTGTTCTTTGCATCTCTCTCGGGGCAGACGTGCCACAAGTTGAGCACTCAGCTTTGCCTTTTGGAATTTGAATGGCTGCAAGCGGAGCACGTACAGCCTATTGTGGGAATGTGCGTATAATGAATCGGGGACAAAACAACAAAGCTTCCGGAGGTCACTTGGTGTCTGAGTGTCTTTTCAATCATCACCATGGAGAACTCCAAGGTGAATTTCAAGGTGGGAACTTTCGCCATTTGTCAGACTCCTATCAACCCAAGAAAAGGGTAAAGTTTATCCAAGCATGTACATGTGTTAGTGGTGTTGCTTGTATGTGCATGTATGTGTCGACAGCTTAAAAAAAACAACTCTTTTCAATTGTTACACCATTTTCTGGGGTTTCTTTGTGATGAAATGTTGTGCAAAATTGTGCCTACTTTCCCCTTAAGCTGCCATGTTGACTTCTACCTGTAGCTATTCTTAAAAAAACCCAGCAGCTCATTCAAATCTCTTAACGCTTTCAAGAAATCATTTTCTGGGACATTTTCAACAAACTCCAGCTGACTGATCACAACAGACACTGAATTATATCCATGGAAGTCACATTTAAATGCGTTAGCTTACAGAAGCATGCGCATACAACATTAATATCATGAGTCATAGCATGACATAACTAAAAATGCAGCTTTCCAGCAGTCGTGGGAAGGCGCATAATGAGTTTTCTGTTTCAAACTAAAACTGACAACTGGAAGATGCAAGGCAGAAAATCACTTGAACACACCTTAAAACATATACTAAAATAAAGTTGAGCAGTCACACTTGCATTTACAGATTGCTTCAGGTGAAAATCAGTTGTTGTTTTTTTTTACCTAGTTAATACATGGTGTGTTTTATATACTGGAAGACAAATCATGAGTGAAATAAGCAGTCAACTGCATGGCTGAGCATTTTCACTTTGAAACTACAAGGTTTTGTGCAAAAAAAAAAAAACCCCAACGTGTGAGTTTGAGTGGACTTACAGCAAAAGAAGAGGCTTTGCTATCTTTCAGCAAACTTTGTTCTATGTATTGTAAAGTAGCAATGAATAACCTGAATGAAGTCCGATCTGATTATATAAAAGACATGTGCTGTAATTTACTTCGCTATTACACATTGACATTTCCCAGTGCACCTCTAATTGGATCTAAGCTGGTTCCTGATCTATTTTAGCATGTTTTACAATATCAGTCAGTAAAGTATTTTTCTTTGCTTGGTACTTTCTCTACACTGCCAGCTGCAGGCTTTGCCTTAAATCCACTGGATCTTTTGATAACCAGTGCTAGATGCATTTATTGAGTACTAGCTACATTTAACCAGTGCTTGATCATGTGCCACATACTTAGAATGAATGTTAGATACATATAACTAGTGCTAGATACATAAAACTATTGCTAGATACATTTAATGAATGCTAGATGCTTTTAACAAGTGATCAGTCCATACAACCAGTACTAGATCGAGATCACATACATTTAACCAGTACGAGATTGAGTGCTAGATACTTGTAACAACAGTTAAATACATTTAAAGAGTGAGATTGCTAGCTACATATAATACGTACTAGATATATATATATATATAATCAGTGCTACATTTAATAATAGCTAGATATATATGTATATATAACTAGTGCTATTTACATATATTTTGTGCTCGCTGCAAATAACAAGTGCTAGATCCAATGAACAAGTGATACATAAATATAACTAGTGCAAGATACATTTAACAAGTGCTAGATAATTGTACAAAGTGCTAAATACATATAACCAGTGCTAGATTGAGTGCTAGATACAACTGAGTGCTAGATATATTTAAAGAGTGCTAAATACATCTAACTAGTGTTAGATACAAATAACAAATGTTAGATACATTTAACCAGTTCTAGATGTATTTAACAAGTGCTCCATACATTCAATGAGAATCAGTGCTTAATTCTTTTGACGGATGCTAGATACTTTCAGTTGTAACCTTACTGCCTACTATTGCAGTTAAGATGTCCAAATGAATATCTCTATGTAGGTTGTTATTGCTGGGGTTAAGGAGAAACAATACCCTAACAAGACTGATCCACCTGTATAATTATCCAGTGCATGCCTGCAGTGTCACTATTCTTCAGAAGGTGGTTTCCAGTTCAGACATCTATGCCTGAATTACCTCCAGTAGCATCACTTGCCATTGTGTAATGCAGAGTAGTTTTACAGTGTTTTAAGGAGTTGTAGGTGAGCTGGTGTGCTTGAGCTGCCATTCTTTGAGGGGAAACAAAGTTGTAACACTTGTAGTTTATTAGCTTAGTTGCACCATTATCTTTTGTTTAAACGTCACTTTATTGGAACATCAACTGCTCCATAAATGATGTGGTGGTTCCTGTTTATTTAATGAATGTCTCTCTGTGACAAAATTAAACTTTTCCTTTCCTAGCTTGCTAGTATGATCCAGACTGCATTCAAAAATCTCAAAACTTTTAGCAGCACTTTTGCTGTGTTAGAAAACTGATAGCAGCCACTTCCATTTGAACTTTCTCATCCCTTATTTTCAGCTGCCAGCTGTTTAAGCAGACATCAAAAAGCTCTCTCTCCAAAAGGAAAACATGAGAATGTATAATTTTTTTTCTATTCGGAAGAAGATGTACCAATTTTCTCTGATCTCCCCTTACTTGAGACATGTAGGAACCCTGACATTATTCAGTTTCATTGACCCATCTGTTGTTAAAGAAACTGGAACTCACTCTGCTCTGTGTTGGTTCAAAGTGGCGAGCAGCAGGATTCTTTGAACTGAAGGACATCAAACATGATGCTAACCACAGAATATTTTCACAATTTACATTTGGCCAACATTTTTCTTCAAAAATACACCACCGGAAAAACACTTTGTATGCAGTGAACCCAGAATTATATCTGAAACGGCTGATTTTACATGCTTTGAATGTGATCCCAGCAGGCTACCATGTACTATATGTACAAAGCAGGAGGTAACAGAGGTAACCACTTATGGATGGCATTATTCTTCCCCACTCTATTATTATGCATTACTATGGGATTTACTTTTAGTCATACACAGAAAAGGGGGTTCTGCATTTCTAATCTCCATTTAATGCAGATTAAAGATTCAGTCTCATTGTTCCTTCCTGAGAGCTGTATATGATTTGCAAATGGAGCTGTGAGATATACAGTATCCTCAGTGCATGGAAATATAGGGCTTGTGGTGTGTGAACACCTATGTTATGTGTGTGAGAGAGAAAATTAGTGTGTGTGTGTGCAAAGATGCCTTACACGGTGGAAAAGAGGTTGCATAGAGTCCTCATCTGTAATGGGAGCCTTTGTATCGACACGTGCTTAGTTCCCATCGTAAGTAGAAGAATGGAAAGCTTATCAGCATAAGAATACCGGCAGTAGTTCTTTTCTTTTTTCCCTCTTTCCATTTTGTGTTTTGAAATTATACTCTTTATTCAAAGATAATAATGATGTTTCGCATGATACAGTAGCTGCAGAATATTTATGAGGGAGGCAACTTGCAAATAACATCATGAAGGGTAACTGTGGGTGGCGATAACATAACTACAATATATTTCCAATATGTCTAAATATTATTCAGTGTCTGCAAAATATCATGAAGCTATGCTGAAGTTCCATTGATAAAAATCACCAGGTCTTATTCCATAGCATTAAATACTGCCAATTGGTCAAAGCTCCTGCCGTTTGTCAGACCATTGCTTTCATTTTATTTTTTGACTTTGTCTTCTTTTCACTTGCTGTCTGGTTAAGTTTAGGGGAAAAATGGTTTGCCTAACATAAACCACGTGTTGCAAGGCAAACTTCTTGTTTCCTAAAAAGGATTTTGTCTAAATATCCATTGTGTTTATTTCGGATTTTCACAGATTTTTTAGAAGTCTGTCAAACTACCCATTGAAAGATGCTTCTAAACTGCAAGACTAAGGAGAAGCTGTATGCGACAATTTGGAAGTGAAACCACACTCAATTAAACCACATTGGGTCCTGGCATACAGGAGGATGCTTTGACACCACCTACCTAAACATTGCTGCAGACCAAATACACCCCTGTTTCCTAATGGCAGCAGCCTCCACCAGACACTGCAAACTGGAAAAAAAATACTCAGAACTGGCTCAAGGAACTTGAGGAAGAGCCCAAACGCCTGGTGCCAGACACCTAAAGACATCCCAGGAATCCTGCATGTATGCCCTTGTGCTATTTTGACCACAAAAAGAGGACTTGCACAGTATTAGACAGTTTATTTTAATGTTGTGGATGATGACAGCTTTGCCTACTCCAAAGACTAAACTGTGCCTGGTTTAAGATTCAACAATGCCTAAAAATACATATATTTTCTCACTTGACACAGCAAATGTGGGAGAAATTCTTCTTATCATCTTCACAGCATTAAAAACAATGCTTTAAATATTTCACAGTGCATTCTTCCCTCAAAACATGTTTTCATTTTGATAGGTGATCCACAAACATTGTTCTCCTTAATATGAGTATTTTTCATTTAAACTTTCTTTTTCTGCAAAATCAATTTATTTCTTTGGAATCATCATGATCAGAGGACTCACTCATGCAAACAAAGTAAATTTCTTACAAATAAATTTCTAATTTTAATATCATTTTGTGAAAGAGTCTATTAAAATTGCCCACTTTTGGTGAGTCATCTCACATTTCTTGTTCTATTTTGTTCACTTTCAATCTCAGAGGCCCCATGTGTCCAAGCCTACACTATCAGCATGATTGATGATACCCAATCAAATATAGCAGCATGCCTGCTATTGTCGCTATTGTTTCCCTGCACATCCACCTATATCAGATGAGTGCTTGAACAAAATGCAAAGACTTACCAATGTGCTGTTCCAACACATAAATCCCACTGAGATCAAGATCCCTCTTGCAAATGAGATCTTAATCCTAATTGAATCCTGATTTAATGGGGTTATGGAGGCATATAGATGTCTCTTTCTTAATGCAAATGTTCTAGATACTAATGTACTGCCCAGTATAATTGAATGGACAGCTTTGTGCACAAAAAATGTGGCTGCCCAGGATTGCTTGCACTGAAAGTTGCTCGTGCATGCCAGGCATCACCCCCTGTGGTTGTATTTGTTTATGCACCGTGCTCTTAGTTCCAGTGATTATGACAAACCAAGGCATCAGTGCTTCCTGAATGTTAATGAAACAGTAAAATGCAATGTTTCTGGACAAAAAGAAAGACGTCAGAATATAAACTTTGTCCCTCTGAGTCGGTCACAAACCAAGGTGAGATTTGAAGATGTAAAAGTTAGAATGGAGGTTAAAAAATCTATTTGGACTGGTAACATTTCCCTCGGAGCAGCTGATTAATTCAGTGTCTGCTCGTATTTACATTCACCGCCTTTGCCTTTACCGTCTTCCAAGTAGCGAGTGAGGTTACCTCATCATATGGTACCTCTGGCTTGTGGGGATGTAATGAAAAACCAAAGATGGGTTTGGAGAAAGCGATAACAAGAAAAGAAAGGAAAATAAATGCCAGCTGTCCGCTTTATCATGGAGATAATAATAAATGGGGCTTGGTAACAGACACTTCAATCATTAGAACATTTGCAGCAGCATTTCACAACTATAGCTCGGCTCATTTCCAAGGATTTTATAGACAATATATTTCAATTTACCCCTCTAGCTTGTCACATTCAAAAATAATGAATAGCAACTTTTGAAATTCCACACGGTAACTTGAGAACCCAAAGTAGTGATGCTTTTAATTTGTCGGAGTGACCTTCAAATTTACCGGTCTGTTGAGTATTGATGAAACTATAAGGCTGTATCATAAAATACCATTTACTACTTACTGGCATTGGGTTTCTGCTAATTCTATTATTTATTCAGATGCTTTTTCTTTTATTATTTCTTTTTGCAGACAGCCAGTTTTACATTGTGAATTCTCCCAGTTTGTAATTTTTTTTGTAAGCTCCGAGCGTGACAATGTGTTAAATTTGGGATGTGAAATCACCACTCCTCCGAGGAAAATAAATAAAAAAATCATGTTTTTGTAGGCAAGACAGACAGCTCAAAGCTTCATCATTTTACACTCTGTCCTCCCCTGCATGTCCTCCTCCCTTAAGTAAATTGTGAAAACACCACAGCAAGACAGGGCTTTATAATTTATTCCTCCGCATCCCTCATGGAATACTCTTAGGTGTGTGTGTTTGGTGCAATCTTCACATTTGACCACTAGCATCAAAGACGAATAAATAGGAGCCTCCCCAAAAGATAACTCCTCGTATGAATGCACAAAGTGTTTCCACAGACACGTCAAATAAATGCCAATTTAATTAATTAGTGTCATTATTTTTTATTGAGAAGTGCACACCCTAAGTGAGAGCTGAGTCTGCATACAAAAGGGTAAAGACAAAAGATAGCTGGTTAGTTTTTATAATGCCGCCAGTGCTTTCATGATGATGGTGGCAGCAACGACTACTTACAGCTCCTCTTATACCGGAGCCTCTCTGTGGACTATAATCACCACATTTGTTGGTTGCAGAGACTCCGAGAAACAGTTAATGACCCTGTAAACAAGCAAGCGCTGCCTGCATAGCTAGCACATTGCTAAATGTCAAGAGAGAGAGGGAGGGAGAGGCAGTGGAAGAGAGCTCTGGACTGCATGGATCTAATCTTTTTCTCATTTTGGTGTGATGGCAGACAATTACACAAGGAGGTGGCATCAGTTGGAATCCATAAGTTAGTCAGGGGTCAAGGTTTGGGGTCATTTTTGTGCATATACACAGTATTGATAAGTGAATCAATTCATTTCTGCCCCCAGGTCACTGGAAAACTGACCAATAAAATGAAAGCAATAAAAAAAATTCAATCTGCAGCCACACATTTAACAAGGGAGGGGATGGGGGTCAAGAGGGCTCCTTATAGCTGCCTTAAAGCATTTGACATTTTATTTGCATTTTATTAAAGGAATGAGGATGGAGATGTAAATATTCCCATCATAACTGTATTTGACTGTCAGCAACTTTAGGCGCTTGATAAATCTTGGCAATGATGAAATTTGTTGAATTAAACAAGTTAAAGGGTGAGATGAATCCATTTTGTTTTCATATCCCACATTTTTGTTTTGGAAGAGTATCCAAGGAGGTAGTGCACAAGTGGCAAGTACATAACAAAGGCAAAAAACAGTCAAAGTTGCCAAGAGTATAGAACAAAATCATAAAAAGTACCAGAATGTCTTGGAACCCTGACCAGTTTCTGGGTTATTTACTATCGTCATATTTTACTGACTGCTACTATATTTAAAGTCCTACATCTCTGTGAAAACAGAACAACAATGGCTTGAAGTAGAGAAGTAAAAAAAATAGTGCTTTGTGCAGTATAAGATTGTCAGACTGCCATAAATCATAAAAAATGAAAAATGGCGAATCTCTTTTCTGATATCGCAGAAGAAGAAAAGATGATGATTCTACATCACAGAAATATTTTAATATGTAGAGTTTCTGTAATTCTTTGTGTCTTCTCAGCCTGAATTTTTGCCACATGACTATTGGCCACAGCTTAATCACTAATGGCTTCCTGGTTGTGCCGAGGAGTGCTGAATTGTTTGTCAAATAATTTATTTTTGTTTTTTTTTTTCTAAAAAATGAGAAATGTAGCCAAAAATGATTCTAATGAAATATCACAATTTTAAGCTCAGGCTTTGTTAAGTTTTCCAATGGAACACTGCTTTTTTTATTTGTGCTTGGAACTATTTCCTGTTTCATCCAGTGTTTTGAGCAGTGGAGTATCCCAAGGCTCTAATCTCGGCCCCTTTATTATTCCTTATCTGCATTGTTTGTTTGTTTTTTGTTTGTTTGTTTACTTGTTTTTCCTTTCCTTTCTATTTTCCTTTCATCATGTACTGGTGCTATGGACTTCCGTGCTGTTGAGATTAAAAGACATGGCAATGACTTAATCAGAGCTTTTTGAAGTGATATTGATAAGCTGATCGACTGTTGCTCCGAAGTCATTTCCACGATGAATTGAAAGCAAATATCTTTGTCCCAGATGCTTATTTGTCTACATGCTTGCTAAAAACGAACTGTGGATCCATTTTGGTCATTTTATTAGTGATAAAATTGATTTACAAGTTGTTTACTGTCGAAAAGGAGTTCAATCAATCATTAGATGAAATGTAGATAATTTAATTTAAAATATTTGCAAAACGTTTAACGGAACTTCAACAATAGTTGCCAAGATTGACACACAGGAAGACAAATTATTGGGTTTTTTTAAAGAAAGGAGACAGAAACCTTCAAATAAAAATTCTGCATTCTTCTCTTCTTCATTTTAATTACAGAAGTTGGAAGACTTGTACTGAATCATTCGTGAGTTAAAAAAAACACAATTAGCCATGTATGAAACAGCATTTAAAATGTTTCTATCAAAACGGAGTGACAGCATTATCTACTGAGGCAGAGAATGGAGAGTGGTTGCCTTCTGAAGAAGCTGTGAAGTTTCCACAAGGCTTCACCAAATGAATGAAATGTTTTATTAATTGATTTGCTCGATCTCCCTCTCATCCCCTTTTCCCCACATTTGCATCAATTACTCTTTTGTGACTGTGAGGCGTTCTGCAGAAACTGTCTTTCCTCGCTGCATGTCAAACATCGACATGAAGCGTGCCCAGATATGGCGGCAAAACGCCTCATCGTGCAACCAATGGGGGCTGCAGTCGTTTGGCTTTTCTTGTTTGTCGCCATGACACCGAAAACAAGTGGCTTTTCCACCTAAATCACATCCAACTGTGGCTGTTTTTGTTTTGATTTGGGATTTGCACAGTGAGAGTCAGAGACGGTACTCTGAGCAGTAGCACTGGAGGCAGATGATGTTCTTGGGGGTCATTAATTAACTCATCCAGAGCCTTTATTAGCTCCTTAATGGATCTGGTTAGAGCATATCAGGGCTTTGATTACCTCCCGTTGGCTATGGGGAGAGGTTGACTACATCTGTGTGTGTGGGGGGTAGTTGTGAGAAGCTGTGGAGGTGCAAGTGTGTCCTTTGCAAGTGTGTGCATGTGTGGGCGTGTGTTCATGCACCTCCAGAGATCTCTATAAGGGCCGTCATTTCATAGAGGCGAGCAAGGGAAGAGAGGAAGTTAAGTGAAGATGAACTCGTTATATGCAAACTTCCCTTCAACCACTCTGACCTTGTGATATCCTCTGCTTTTATTGCCTGGTACACCAGAGCTTATTGGTCGGTTTCTCCCAGGATGCAAAGGTAGGGCAAAGTTCGCATATGAACTCATTCCACATCGATGAGGCCCAAAGTCAAGCTCTGCTGCAGGAACTTATATATATGTCTCCAGCATCGTGGACTTAATATTGATTGACATTTACAACATGGAGCAATGGTCTCACCATAGTTCGTCCATGTGTACTTATACATGTGTGTGTGTGTGTATGTGCGAAGTAAGCTTCCAGGCCTTTTAGTTGCCTGCGGTGGATGTTCTTAATTGAGAGACGGGAGGAGTTCTGTGCCCTTACGTGCTTTGTCTCTTCCTCACACGCTAACACATTTGGCTTCAAACTCAGCAGCATTCCTTCAATATCAAACACATTTCATCTTCCCCACCGCTTTCTCTCCACCGCCTCGCCGAGTCTGCACACTCTCACCCCCGAGGCTTTTTTTTTTTTGCGCTAACCGAACCAAAAGCTCCGGCGGATTGATCGGGGGGGACGAGATGATTTATTAAGAGGACACACAGTAGAGAGGCGGCGGAGGATTGGCTTATCCGAGCAGTCACAGATTCGACATGCGTGTCTCCACACACAGGAATCTCACAGTTAAGAGGGTTGAAAAGGCTGTGTAAGTTAAGTCCAAGTAAATGAGGCTTGTTTGATAAATGTAAGTATGTGGTTCTATTAGTATGTACATGCTTTGGGACTCTATATGCAGAGAGAGGTTTGCATATTCATTAGAATGAAATGCATTATAAAAGATACTAAATGTGATGCTTGAAGTGAAGATTGTTAAAATGAGGTACAAGAAAATGCATTCAGTTTGCATTTTGTATCACTTTTTAGCCTCATGAAGATGTTAACACATGCAGCCAATCAATGTAGGTGTGTTGAATGTGTTTAGGTATAATTTAAAGCAAAGCTAGCTCAGTTTAGGTGACATCTGCTCCATCTCCCTCCTCTTCTGCTTGGACTCTCTCACCTTTCTATTACCTCACTTGTGGTATTTGCAGCTAGTCAGGTGCCTGCTCATGTGATGTAGATCCTGTAATTGGCAGCTCAGCCCAAGTGCCTGTTACGACTGCAGGAACACATGGGATTTTTTTTAAGAAGACACTGGAACAGACTCCAGGTTAATCCAGGCCATACTGTCACTCATGCAAATATCGTATGTGGCTCTCAGTTGCTTAAATCCATGCTTTTAAAAAATATGTTCATAAACTATAAGTAAGAGCCACATAGGTGCTTAAAGAATTGAGATTAACAGCAGTGAAGAGACTGGAGGATGAAATATATTAAAGTAAATGCACTGAAATGCATGAGAAGTAAATACATGACATGCAATTGTTTTGTCTCGTTACTGCTAATTGTTATATACTTAGAATATCTTTCTGTATATGAACAAAAACTGAAATGGCAAAGCTAACCAAACTTTATGTGGAATTTACTGATGTTAACACCTGCAATTACCACACAGTATGAAGTATGTTTGTTTATTTCTGCTTCACTGAACCTGAAATTATAGTAAATTGAATGTTTTTGAGATTTGGACTGTTGGGCAAACAAAACATGGCGATCATGAAACAAATCAAGTTTGCTTGACTGAGATGTTTTCTTGCTATTCAATAGGCGTTATTATCGCAGATTTTCCCCATACGTATCAACCAGTGCTCCTCCACATTCAAATAAGCTCATTATCACCTCATTTATTCATGGTGGTGCTCCTCTTTTGCACGTACAAAGAGGAAAAATGTTCTACCTTGCACCATCATGAACGATTCCAATCTTTAAAAAAATACTTTCACCAAGGATACTTGAATTCGTGTCCCATCTGAGCTTTTTTGAATTTCATTTTGACTTTCGTTTTTACTTGTAGTTTGCTCGCGGTTTTTTGGTCACTGTTTGGTATAGTTTAGGTGCCAAAGCTACTGGTTGTCTTCAGAAAAACACCCCATTTTTCTTCATTAACCTCATGTAACAACATACATTTTGCAGGGTGATGATTTCAACAGGGATTTTTACATGGGCTTTATGACACAACTGCAAGGGGTCGCTTAATTTATGTTACTTTCTGTTTATGACTGATCAAAATGGATGAAAATGGACCTTTTGGCCTACTAGAAAGTGGAGAAGGTCCTTACTGGCACATGTGTATGGAAATTATGTGTGATTATAACGTTCGAATTGGGTGGATGTCGTAAAAACCTTCAATAATGTACCCAACTTCACTTCCACAGTTTTGTGACCTTTTGGCAATTGTGAAGAATCAGTGATGCAGTTTAAAGATCCAGAAGAAGAGAGTAGACCTTACTACTGACCTCACTTGTATAGTTTAGTGTCAATGTTACAGAGACAGTAGAATATAGACTTCAGATTCATTATGATGTTTTGCTTTTATAGATGTTTTTAATGTGCATGTTGTAATATTGTAGTTTTTCTTGTATTCACACCAATCCAATGCCATGGCCATGACAGAAATGCACTGTCTATTAGTTTATGGTGTTACTGTCAACCATGGAACTATGATGAATTATGAGATCCCTCTGTAATAGCGCTTTCATGCAGTGTTAGCATTACAGTTCATTTTTCAGAACAGTATGACACACTTGATTACCTACCTGGTGGTGTGTGAATACGTACTCAAGTTTAGGGGAAAGGTCACTTTTTCATGGAACGACTCAAAGACATGTGGATCCAAGCAAGACACACAAAACCACCGATTTGATTTTGAGCAAATTTACATTTTTCGATCTCAACATCTCATCTGAATACTAATCCAAAGGAGAGATAAAGCTGTCAAATGATTGCAGTGGAATAAACATGTTTCCCTCTGACATTTGTTGATGTATAAAGTTGAATACCTGAGTAAATTGTGCCACTGAGGTGCGAAATGTCAAAGTAAAAGCTCTCCATAACAGCTAGATAACAACTCTGACCTCAGCAGCACTAAAAGCTATTTGTTTCAGCTCAACATGCTGGTATATGTGACAGATGCCGTCAGCGGCTTGCATGAAAATAATTACTAAAGACAAATAACCCCAATGAGAGATTTTGGAAAAAAATCCTTGCAGAGTTAATTACATCTATTCAAAACTCTTTCTTTGGTGACCTTTCCTCACTGGGGGAATGACACGCAGCTCAGCTCTCTCCACAAAGTTTATCTTCCTATCAAGAGAGCATTTCCGTTTAATTCCACTTCTTTCCCACTCTAACCTTTGATACAGTGGTTCAGTATGCAAATCATCATCTTCATATTGTTAGTGAGGTGAATTAGCATTTGCTTTTTTGCCATATTATCTCACTTTGGGTTTACATAAACGTTCATTGTCAGTGTAGCAGCGGCTCTTTGAATTATGCATGAAGTCCTTCCCTCGGCTGAATCCTAGAACTCGAGATCAGCATATTTTAGATATCCACCCATTTTCCTCAGCACATTTGGCATTAATATGTAACCCTCGTCTGAAACTGTGATAGTAACACCTTTTGGGTGCACTCTCCCTTAACGCAGCTGAAAAAATGTGCAAAATACATGAGATAAACTTGCATGCATTTGTCAAAACAAATGTTTCAACATTATGTATCTTTGTGGCACGAGAGAAAGCAGATGGCATGCTGCTGTTTTGTTTTGAGTAGCCTGCTGTTAGAAATAGGTGTTGTGATGCATAATTTGTAAGATTTATTTTGTTATCTTTCAGCAGAGAAGAGCAGAACTGGAAAATTTAAGAGGCAAATTTGAGTGTGCCAGTGCTGCCATTACTAATACACTCTTAACTCCTATTGGCTTGTTCTTATTGGTCCTGTTAGCTTCAGTTAGCTCCAGATTTGTACTGTGAGCTACAGGTATTTCCTGTTATCTCCTGTTAGCTCCAGAATGTTCCAGTTAGCTTCTGGTTAGTGCAAACTTCTTCTGTCTGCTCCTGAGGGCTGATGGTGCCACTGATTAGCTTCTGTTAGCTCCAGTTAGCCGAAGTTGGCTCCTGCTAGCATCTTATGTCTCCTGCCAACTTTTGATTGCTCCAGCTAGCTCCTGTTAGCTACAGAATGCTCCAGTTTTCCCCTGTGAGGTTCAGATAGCTTCTGATAGCAACAGTTTGCTGCATTAGTTTTTGTTTTTTTTGTTTTGTTATATATGTTTTTGGTTCTGTCTGGATGCTGTTTTGCCATACAATGTATAGTCTCAGTTTTGTTTATGCTCCCTATAGCGACATCTTTCAAGTGTAGCATGTGGTCAGGGCAGCATGATGGGTGAACAGAATTAACAACTTTATTGTGTCTACTGCTTCATGTCATTTCTAACTTTCAGGATTCAACTTTAAGCACCCAGTGAAAAGCTTCATGCTTTAGTTGTTCTGAGCCTCGAGCAGATATTGTTGGAGAGCAAATGAAGCGTGTAATCAGTAACCATTTTACACTAGTTCAATATCAACATTTTGCAACTCTGCAGATATGTTAATTAACATTCTCTCATTGTGTTGATTAAGATAAATTAATCTGGGCGACTTTTTTATTTTACAAATGATACTGGCTGTTGCAAATTAATGTGAATATGATTTAAAAGAGGAAAGGAATTATAGAATCACAGACATGAGACTGACTAGGATGATACAAACCTGCATATTGAACTTATCCAAATACACAAGCGAAGCAAAAGATATTAATATTTTCTGAATCAGCGTTAACTAATGGTCTGCATGTGATTGATGCTATGACTTTTTTATTTATTTATGGTCAGAAACAACAGATGCAACATCTATGATGCGTTTTATTTGGCTTTCATTATCATAATTCCTAATAATAGGAATATGAGTCATCAGAGTAAACAAACAGATGAAAAATAGTTACAGCTATGAATCATACATCCATAATAGTCCAACTGTAAGGCATGTTTCTTGGTGGTGAAGAAATGAATGGCAAAAATAGAGCACCGTCAATATTTTAGAGGCCCCTTCGAAATTTTTCAGATGGTGTTTTCAGGGGAGCTCATGCCTTATTAAAGCTACATCCACAGTAATACTTAGATCTCTATCCAGAAGAGTGTCTTTGCACAGTTTCAGTATTAATCTCCACAACTGCACAACAGCTGGTACAACAGACAACAAGCAAAGAAACGCCTGTTATTCATTATCCATGTTGGATTAACCATCTTAGTTTTCTTCTCGGAAACAGTCATGAGACAGAAGTATGACATGTAGTAATTCATTTGGAAAACAAATGTGATTGTCAACATTCTGCCACCCAGACTTTACCCCAGGCAGGGAGTTTTCAAAATAAAGCAAGGTCAGGAGGGTGTCCAAAAAGTTTTCATTTTGAGGGTTCTAAAATGTCTTAGGAGTGAATTTGCAATTTGAAACAAACAACACAAAAAAAGGAAATTGCAAAGGCTGCGATTTATTGCAATTTATCGGAAACATCCTGCAGTGTGTCTCAGGGTTTGAATTTTTGTGTCAGTGGTTTCACAAATTCATTCTGTCCTCCCTTGCAGTGGAGTTCTTGGGTGATGCTCCATCCCACATTTTAAATCTATTACGTGGTCAATGTTGAGCTGAAGCTTGACCAGATACTGCAAATCCAACTGCAACATCTGTCAGAAAAATCGCAATTAGATGTTTTCCCAAAACCGTCCAGCCCCAGTGTGGATTGGAAGGTGTAAACACAGCAGAAGTTATGTATTTTAAAATAAAAACGTATTACAGGGCATGGTACCTAAGACGAGCCAAGCTCCCTCTGGATCCCCTGTAGTTCACATCCTGCTAATGGTGTTGTTTTTCTTATACTGTCAATCCTCTATGGACTGTTAGCATTGTAGAATTTTGACATCTTTTTTTTATAAAAAACAAAAAAAAATTGCATGCAGATAAACAGGCATACCCTAAAAATACAGTGGTTGCGTTCTTGATCAGGAAACACTATTGATGAAAGCTCACACACTTGAGGCTCCTTTAGCTGAGTCACTGAGTGCAAATGAATTGTGCTTTTTCCAATATAGGCAGTTAACATCCTGTATGAGTACAGCACAGAAAAAAACATCCACTAGTTGTTTGATAAAGATGCTGTTGTGTATCTTTGCAGACTAAACTGCCTCAGAGTATCGGATGCCGTTGTAGTGTTGTTTGCGATTTCACACAAAGGAAGTGGAAACTTGAGAAGGCAGAGTCTGTTTTTTAATTCTGCTTTTAAAGAGGTGTGAAGCTTGTCCAGATTGTTCAGAAAAAAAAGGGATGCTATGTTAACTGGATCCCTTTTTTATTTTTATCATCTTTATTGTCACATGCGTCCTCTCGAGGGAGTAAAAATCATCACTACCATTACTAGTACCACACTTTATTTCATTTTTTTTAAAAGTCAAGGAAGCAAATACTTTTGGATTTTTGATTTTATTTCTCTCTCTCTTTAATTTGGTATTTTTTAGGATATATTTTGTTACAAAACAATTTTGTTGTTAGATTTTTTTTTGTTTTGAAGTGTTATATACTATAAATGAATACATTATTTTGCAATTCAATTTCCTTTAGAGTCAAACATTTATTTAAAGCTTGATTTAAAGTACTAAACTGGTTGTGAAAATAATTTCAGTTTCCTGAAGCTTTTTCCCACCTGAGTAGTAAATTATCCCAATGTAATTAGTTATTAGTTAGGTTAAGCTCAATGATTAATAATACCAAAGGATCTTAGTTATATTTATACATTAGTAAGGTTGAAGTCCATAATTAATAACACTGTAGGATTCTCAACTTTAATATGTAATATCATCAGGCAAAGTAATTTGAAATATATTTTTTGCAGAGTTTTGATCCCTAATGTGTAAATACTGAGGTAATATCACATCAT
The DNA here is from genome assembly GCA_024666655.1 of Dascyllus trimaculatus. Classification (NCBI taxonomy): domain Eukaryota; kingdom Metazoa; phylum Chordata; class Actinopteri; family Pomacentridae; genus Dascyllus; species Dascyllus trimaculatus. Next base: position 11,837,873 of record CM045468.1, on the reverse strand, counting down.
AAATAACACTACAGAGTCTTACCCCCATTATTTAAGCTGTTGTTATTGTAGTTTGTTTTGTCTCGTTTTGTTTTGTTTCCATTTGTTTTGTTTTGTTCTTTTCTTTTCTGTTTTTCCAGGGTTTGCCTTTTATGTCTTGTTTTGTTTAGTTCTTTTCCTAGAAAGCACTTTGGCACCACAATTGTTGTTTTTAATGTGCTGTATGAATATAAACAGTGACTTGACTTGACTTGGCTTTACCATCAATTTGGCAATGCAGCCTTGGCTTGGTGGATCTAAGCATAAAGGAGTATAAAGATTTATCATTTCATATGGAGACAAAACATTAAGAATGAAATACGGTTGGGAATCCACACACATGCATGATTGACCATGTAAATGTGACATTAGTTGATTTAAATATTATTTAATTTCCCATATGGTAATATCCAAATTCAATTCAAATGATTTTTGTCAAATATTTTCTAGTTTCATGAATTTAGTGAAATTCTGCTTTCTCAGGTAATAGTCGTCTGGATTGATTTTTTTAAAGTGTTTTAATCTACAGCTGAGAATTTAATCAACTCATTTCATCAGGTTTTTAAAGAATCAAAAAAGCAAACTTTCCTAAGATTTGAAGAAACCTTTATCAGTGAAGACTTGCTGTGTGTCATATAGGATGCAGATAAATCCTAGTTTGATTCTTGACATAATAATGAATATAGTGCAAACCACAGGGAAGGTAAATATTGAATTCCGTCACTTCTCCTGTTCACTTATTTTAAGGAAATTAACTGGAAGTAGCCCCACATGTTGTCTTTGGTTTATAATAGTTTCAACAGTTGCAGCTGAAAGATCTTAATGCTAAATAAAGAACTGACTCCTTAAGTTGAGAAAATGTTCAAGGAAAACAAGCCAGTCTGGAATGACTGGCACATTTGATTCAGTTTAATATCTTAAGTTCACTGAACTAAGCTGACACTGAAATTATTATTCACATTAGGTTCAGTTAAGTCATATTTTCAAGGCAGCAGTGGAACTTGTGTTAAAATGATTTACAGTGTTGGAGAATAAGAGAATCCATTACTGAGAGACCAGATTTGCAACTTGGATGAAATTTCGCCTTAAGCAGTGCTCGTTGTAGATATCATGTCTCCCGCACATTTTATAGTCTTCTGCTAATGTATCTGTGCAACATTTTGACTGATTCATATACAGTATGTTAGACGGCGTCTGATAATTGTCACATAAATTTGGGAAGGCAACAAGTACCCCAATTATTCTGCACTTATGCTCCAGGAATCCCCACACATCAATCTCACCACTGCAGTCGCCCCTTTCCTGCTAATTGATAGCACATATGTCACCTCGTCTCGCAGTTTTGACACCCCCAATCAGCATAATGTGAGCTCCCAAAAATCCAAAGGTGAGCTCGCATCATTTCGAAGTTTCATCAAATTCCAATCAGCAGTGTCTGAGCTATCTGATCTATAGTCCAAATAATCAGGCATTGTTACCGAGCAGCAGTTCCCTCGCTCATATTAACATCCATCTTTTTCTCAGCAGCAGGCAGATTTGCACACTAAGGCTGCCTCGGTAATTCTGCGAACTGGGCTGACATAAAAATCACCGATCAGAAAAAGCTATTGAAATAAAATGCAGCCTCATAAAACATCTTTATTACGATTAGTGCAATTTAGCGGGGTACAATCAAAGAAATTGACCATTTATAATTGGTGGAACTGTGAGAGTGAGAAGATGGACAAAAATAGCATGATGATGGTGATGATGATGATGGAAAAAATAATGAAAACAAGATTCATGATAAACAACATTAACTGAAATATATTTTTTAAAGAATACTGCAAAACTGTGCATTGATAAAGTATTTTGTCACTGCAAAGGTCATAACCTGACCTGGCAGTCAGCCAGCTGCGTGACCTATGTTACTTTCTAACCACTGTTTCACATATTGATTTATTTGTGGCAGCACAACTCAATATCAACAGTGACCACCACCGATTGATTTTCTATTTTCTTTAATATTTAAAACGAGTAAGAGCTGCAGCCCCCCTCTCTTTTTCATGCACAAACACAGAAACAACAACAGACCCATCTGTGAATAGCTTTTTTGTACACACTCTTAATCAAAGGCCAAGCCTAGTTTATTGGCATAGCAGACTTTATACACAAAAGGCAACTCGTAAGTGCTGTACATGTGCTTTAAAAATGCATTAAAAAGTTGAAAAAGAAAGATAAACACTCAGTTTCAAAGTACAAAGTGTTGAAAAAAGAAGATAAAGAATTTTAAGATAAAGTATAAAATAAACAAAAGCACAGACAACTTTGGTAAAAGTACATCCAAGTTTCAAGCAGAATTTGTAGAATACATAAAAGTGGCACATTAATTAAAAGCAGTAGGGGAAAAAAAAACAGTCTTAAGCTCAGTAAACATGCGAGGGAGGAAGGGTTGTTGTCGACTTTTTCTCTGAAGAGAAGACGGCTTGTTGAATTCCTGAATAAATTCAATCCAGAGTTCAGGAATGGTTCCTGTCCTGAACACCTCTGCACCAGGGTACCTCTGATAAATTAGTCTATCAGTGCAAACAAACAGGCAGATGTGATACCTTTCCAGAGCCATAATCGTGGTAGGGAGATGTGAGGTTTTAGTGTTTAGTGTTTTTACTCTGTCCTGGCTTGAAGCTGGTAAATTTGCTGTCCAGACGAACTCTTCAGTGAGGAAGAAAAGCAGGTAGACAATGTCATAACATTGCATTAACTGGGCCAGAGTGCACAATATTTGGATAACAGACTAAAATTTGCATTGGTTCTTCACACTTTATGGTGTATTACTAGGACAGGGTGATATAACAATAGTGAGAGACAGTCAACTGATAACAATTAAGAATTATTTCACAGATTATTCAATGTTTGACTTAAATGCAGTCTTTTTATTATTTTATTTAGATGCATTTATTTGCATGTGTTTCCATTGTTGTATTAGAGTTCAGTTTTCACTTATGTACCTTCACAAATAGTCTAACGTGGTTAAATTCAAATTAAACCTTATATTCTGCTGGTCTCATCCACAATAGGTCATAAAAAATGCTCAGTAATTAACAATATTAACTAAAATTAGAATTTTTCCAGTTATATCACCCAGTCCTACTTAGGACTGTAATGTTATCGCCTCTGTTGGCATGTGGCTGTGTCTATGTGCTGATAACGTTACTTTCCACACTTGTGTAACAGAGACAAAGTCGCTCACTTCCCACAACAAAGCCAAAAAGAACAGTTTAGAAGGGTTCAGACTAAGTGTTTGAAGCTTGCAATCTAATTAAAAACATTTTTGCAGGACTGAAACAAATTTAGACTGTCTGTTTTGGATTTTCTGATCAAAACTGCAAGACAAATGCCTGAAATTACACAAGTTGTAGGCATGCGGCTATGTAGGCAGATCTCTGATAAGTGATTGTCAAACAGTCTGCAATACAAGTGCAGATTTGCATCCAAAACAAAGATTCTTAACTTAAAAACTTGAGTTTTAATGTTTCAGAACTTTTTTCTCTAAACATATGTGCACAATATTTCAAAACTGGAGAACAAAATAATACCAGTACCAGGAGAACAGTGACAAATGTGTTACTAAAAATGTGTTGGAGCAGCTGCAGCTGCGAAGAAATAATACAAAATATTGTTTGCAGAGATTTGCAATAATCTTTCAGCCAATCAAATCGTTATGCAAGCCTTCAAAAGTTAGTTTCAAACTCTCAAAACCTTTTTTAAATTTCAAAACAAGACATCACACCCATGTGACTTACAACATTGTCTTACTAATTATTTATTGCAGAGTCCGTAGTAGTTCAAAATATATTGCACTGGAGCACCTTATAGATAAAATAAGGTCAGCTTCAGCCACAAATCAAATATATTTCTGAGGAAATTGCTGATAAGTGACCAGACCAAGTAGAAAAACGCAAGGGAAGTGGTGCCCCTCTGCATCAGACAAAAATATACATCGACTACTTGACATAAAAAATGGAGTTAGCCCTCCACTCTGTCAGCGGTATGATCAGCCTTGTGTGTATTAGGCGCCTGAGGGAGAAATATTTCATCGGCATCATGGACTCGACAGAATCTGAAATCAAAGCAGCAGACCCCTGCCTTCACTTGCCCTGCCACTGGAACATTTTCCCCTTATCTTTGCTGTCTTCAGCACTGGCGGGCAGACGTGACTGTAAATGGCAACCCGCCCCCTGAAAATGAGTGTAATATCTGTAGCTTGGCTGAGCAAGCTCTGCCCTATAGCATCCACCAAACATAGTAACTTCCCAGAGAGAAACACTCTGTGCCAGGTCTTGCCTTTTTATCAGTTTCCCAGAGTCTGGCAGTGTGCACAAGCAGGTCTAGGTGAGGGGAAATTAATTCTACATTCTGGCTGTCAGCCTACCAAAGTAGCAGCAGCAAATACCAAAGACCCCAACTGAAGTGCACCACTGAATGTGAGTCATAAGGGTTGAAAGGTGTAATACATTATTTTCTGAAAATAAAAACATGCTCTGGTGTTCAAAGAAAGTGAATCACATCATATTTTTACAAGAATTTCGAACAATTAAGCCAAATATTTATTAGAATTAATACAGAAGGCAAAGCTAACTAATAGATGACAGTTACCATTTGCAGCTTTTATACAACAGGTTTGTTAAACATGACATTTATGACTGAAATGTCCCTCAAGTGGCTTCGCTTTATTATGTAAATGGAAAACAAAATGAAAATTTCATTCACCACCGTCCTCTTGACACAAGCAATGAATGACTTTGATGCTGCTTTTATGTGAAAAGCAAAAAAAAAAAAAAACACACACAAATCTTGTGATAAATAGAAAAGAACAGACCATACAAAGGATAGGCATTTCACAGTTTTGGCCTGGATCTTTGCTGCTGTTGCATTTGTTTTTTTGTTTGTTAGTGAGACACAGATGGGTCATAAATGAAAAGAATAGCCAACATAAAATGTCTTATGAAGGTGCTTGGCCACCACATACTGCTTGTTTTTTTTAAACGTATATTTTTTTTTCTTTTATATAGACACATCAGCACTTAGAACATGGCAGAGATAAAACCAATAATAATATAATGATACATAAAAAAATAAAAAAATCAAACAAACAAAAACAAATAAAATGAATGTAAATAAATGAATTTCAGTAATGAGTCACAAACTTATATTGCGAAGAATAGCTAATAAAAACATCTAATAAATTACATAATAAAAAGCATAGATATAAAAGTAAAACTAGAAAAGCACTCAGAGAGCGCAGACCTCCGCCAAGGAGCTTCAGTCCACCCCCAACACAATCTCCCAGTTCACATATTTTGTTTTGAACGTGTCAGATACAAATGTAACAAGACATCCCAATGTACAGCTTTCTGAAATAAGCACCAGGAGATTTCAGCAAGATAAAATAAGGCTACCCTTAAGGCCAAGTACAGTGTAGTTCCAAGTAGCCTAGAGTGGCTAAGTTAGCTAACCAACATGATGGTAGCTTACCTTCTTGACTAATGTAATATTAGGGCTGGTCCTGAATATATGAATATCCGAATATTCGTTGGCTGTGGTGATATTCGGATAATAATTTTTTTGATATTCGAATAAACCTGTGCACCGCCGTCGGGCTCTACTGGACGCTGCGGAGCACCGCCGAGGCTGTAGAACACTGAGAAGCGCCGCTGAGCACTGCCGAGCACCGCCGAGCGCCACCAAGCACCACTGAGCGCCGCCAAGGCTGTAGGTCGCCGCCATGGTTCTTGTACGCAGACCTGCCAACTCTGGTGTCACTCTCTGGTGTCAGAAACTCAAAACGCTTTACAATAGCACAGTGTTCCAACTTTGGGTAGATAAAAATAAAAGTATGAAAGCACTCAGAGAGCACAGATCTCCACCAAGCAGTCCACCCAGTCCATCCCCAACACAATCTCCCAAAGACAAAGTATCCTAAAAAAAATTAATTGTCCGGGAATCGCTCTCATACTGTAGCACTCGTGCTTGAGCACGAGCGGCTGACATCCACCATATATGTGCAACTTTCCGACCACAAGGCGGCACTTCAAGGCTTTCTAACACTCAAATGTTAAAGAATCTGTTTTTTAAAAAAATCCTGGATCCAGACGGTGATCCCGATCACTCCCAAAATTAAATTATTTCAATTTTCACACATTTCCTGAAAATTTCATCTGAATCCGTCCATAACTTTTCGAGTTATTTTGAACACAAACTCACAAAGAAGCAAACAAACAAACCAATGCTGGCCATCACATAACCTCCTTGGTGGAGGTAATAAACTTATATGTGTACATCCCCATAGTCAATGAAATCAACTAGCGAGTTAGTTCAGTCATTCACTACCCCTCCGATATCACCACTCTTTATCAATTCTAGAAACATCCTCCAAATGTCATAGGATTCTGAAACTCTCTTTTTAACCGTATATGTCAGTTTCACAAGAGCCAAACTTGAGGGTAATTTATTTAACCAGAAGTAAAATGAGGGGCGACCAACATTCTTTCAACATAAAGCTAAGGACCGTTTGGCCTGAAGTAAGCACAGGTCAACCATTTTTCTCTCCTTCACAGACAAAGAGCAGTTGTCAGGATAAATGCCTAATTACTGCTTGTTTTTTACCATTACTGATATTCTGGTCTGAACCGATATTGGCCTAGATTATTTGGTAACATGAGAGGTTTACAGATCCAGTCTTAAACCAGTCTTAAACCTTGGGACTGCCTCAGTAATATCAGATATGTTTGATATTTACAAGTTAACATCATGATCTCCTCCAGTTCTCACTGAAGTATAGATAAACTGTATTATTAAGCATAAGTTCTTGCTGCACAGTCTCCAGTTTGTTGATCTCTGTTTCCCCATGAGATCACGTGGTGCACTACTCCGATTGATACCTCTGGCACAACAATGTTAATAGTATCTTGAAGCGTGTGCAAATGAATATCTGTATATCTATCTCTTTTTATTTTTGTGACACAACCTGATTTCAGAATCTGTTAGGATTTTAAAACTCCTGCAGTGTGCTCTTCGGTCATCAGTATGGAACATAATTTTCCCAAGATATTACTTCATTTTTTCATGTTTTAATGATGATGATGGCAAACATTGTCTTTTCACATTGGTCCAAAATGTCTCATTGGTGTTCAAATGGGTTACGATCTGGTGACAGTGCAGGCCACAGCATTGGTTTCCCATTATTTCCATCCAACAATTCAGTGACCCCTCGAGCCCTATGAATGGGAGCATTATAATCCTGGAAGAGACCACAGCCATCAGGGTAGAAATGCTTTACCATAGGGTAAAGGTGATCATTCAGAACAATTTTTATTGATTTACAGTGACCCTGCCCTCTAAGAGGACAACTAAACCCAAAACATGCCAGCAAAATGCCTCATACAGCACTACAGAGCCTCCAGATCACTTCACTTAGAGGTCAAGAGAACAGGTTTTTCATTTAATTCGAAGAAAAAAAAACATTTGCATTCCACAAAACATACTGAATAAACATGCGAAGAGCTTGTGTCCCAAGGGCAGGCAATATTTCCATCTTTATACCAATATCTGCAATGCAATACAGTCTAATAGGATGCATTGCATTACTGTACACATACATCTGAAATGTGGGCAATTTAAATTCACTGAAGTGTTTCTAACTAGATCAACTCTCCTGAAACATAAGGAATGACACATCTCCCACTGCTTCTCGCTCCAAACCCCGGTTTAATTGGCTGGAGGTGACTGACAGAAACACATTCTGCCTCACACCTCTTCTCATCGGTCAGTCATTTTCAGTCTCAGTTCAATATTGCAAGTAGTGGCAGTCACCGTCTGTGAGATTCTGACTTCCAAATGCAGGAGTTTGTTTTTATTAAATGCTAATCCATACATGTTTCCCATCGCGGCTTTAGCTGAATGCAGATTTGGTGCAGCACAGTAGAAGTAGACTGCTTCAACGTCGGAGCCTCACATGAGATCTGAATCCATAACCTTGGCAGCTTTCCTGCAACGCTACCTATAGAGTTAATCATGTCAGTGTTTATCGTTGGGGTCCCTTTTTAAATTACTATAGCTCAAATGATCATATGTAGTTAAATCCATCCAATAATGTTGAACTGTACAGTGAACTCTTCTGTTTCTTCTTTGAGCCAAGGTTCATATGAGGGAATGGATCAGTTTAAAGAACACGGATGGAGTTTCACTTTTTCTTGCTTTTTTACCTTACCGAGTATGTGAGCTGCTTTCATCTATCATGCAACCCTTTTAAATTCTGTTATTCCCACAGTTTTCATTGATGTTTTTTTTTTCTCTTTTCAAACATATTAATGAAACAGAGTTGTGTAGATTTTGATCTTTAAAACATTACAGTGAAGGGAACCATTAAACGGCTGTGAAATTTCACTGAATTGACATTTCAGTATCCACTAAAAACGTATGCAAGTTGCCATTCTTAAAGTTGGCAATTAGTGTTGTGATTTTGTTTTATCTTCATCGGTACTTATGAAGGCAGGACGACTTCCCACTGATTTACAGGAGCTCACACGTTTGGCTACTGAATCCCAAACCAGTGGGGGGTTAAAAACCTCTCTTAAGGGCACCTCAGCTGTTGAACATGAAGGAGTGGAGAGCCTGATTCATTCAGTTCCCCACTGAGATCTTCATTAGTATTTCTCAGATTGAAATCAGTCGCCTTCATTTCACAAAGCTGTGACCCAGACATGTTCAATGGAAAGGGCGTGCGGTCAGATGAACGTACATAATGAGCTCTGGTGCCGGTCTACAGACCACCAGGGATGGAATATTTGGAATTTGTGAAGTATTTCTGGGACAGAGTCTCAATATTTTTGCACCAGCTGGAGTTGGAATAAAGGCAACGTACAGAGAGTTGTCCCTTATCTGGCAAAAAGCTCAGCAGTCATTCTGTCTTATTCACAGTTTGACAAACATTTGGCTTAACCCCCAGTCAATATGCAATTACCCATGGCCAAGTGCTTACAATAGTCTAAAGCTACAGAGAATTGAATTTGATCGTGATTCATTATTCATGTCAGCCATGCAATATTTATATCCTGATAAGAATAAATAATTCAAGCCAAGATGATCAATTATGTATAGATTTGGCATAACTAAATGCAATGTTTCTATAGCCTTTATCCACATGGAGCCCAAAGGAAAATGCAATAATTAAGAGACAGAGAGGATTTTGTTTGTGTCAAGGTTTGAAACGTCAATCAGCGAGCATTCAGTCGATGGCAACTCATTTGACTCTATAGATTCAAGCTGCTTAATCTATACAAGCGCTCAGTCCCATGCTCATCGTCTGCATAGATTCTGCAGCTGGATCCATTCTCAAAGTCCCACCGTTGTGTGTGCACTGCATGCCACTGCAATTTAGAACTTCATTATTGCTCTATCATTGAGATTAATTATGCAGAAAATTCTCATTTTCTTCACTTCGAGCGTCTGAAGGCACGAGGTGTGACGTGCCAAAAGGATGATGGAAAGACAGGAGATTTGTGGGGTTTTTTTTTTTTTTTAGAAAAGTGTTATGTGCATCCAGTACAACCGCATTCCTGCATTATTGGCTGTGCTGCAACAGCTGGGAATTTAAAGGATGACATTTGTTTTGTTGTCTATTTGCCATAAATCCCAACAATTCCAGCAAATTATTTCCCTTTAGAATGAACATTTTTTGCATTCCGTCTCTTCCTCCATCCCTGCCAATGCTCTAAAAATGTGTAAATCTTCCCAAAACCAAACATATAAATCCCCAAATAGCCAAAAAATATAAATTTAAAACAATAAATTATTACATCTCAGCTATGGGACGGACTAACCAACAGCCACACATTTCAGCTTGGCTCTCTGCTTCTCTAATTTACACGATCCAACTTTCCATTTACAAAGATCTGTTTTGGCATCCCAGAGCTTTTAAGCAATTAGGTGATCATTATGCATATTAAAACCAAATCACCAGCATGAACACAAATTTAATCGACACTGACAACAAGAAAGAAATGCAAACACTTTCAAATTACACTTAACACCTGCAACCTGTTGTGTTTGACTTTGAACACCCGTTTTTGCAGAGCAACACAAAACACCAAGCTACAGCCGCTTCGTATAGATAGATTCTGTTAAAATCTTGATCATTATGATGTATGTCATGCAATGCCTTTTTCCATCCAATGAGTTTAAATTCAATGACCAACTTGTCAATTACAGTGTGTGACCTGTTGGTACTTGTTTTCTGTATTCATCATGCAGAAGCTTCGACAGAATCTGGTTCTTTATTCATTTGTGGAGAATATTCTTACTTTCTGGTTGATTGCTTTGTGTTTTCTTTAGATTGTGGGTTAACATCCACACATGATGCTGCTTTGTGAGTCCTGATTAGTGAGGAAAAGATTGCAATCCTCGGTGATGAATCACACCTCTCCAAATCTGAGTGATATGAGTTGTGTCTCACTTGCACCTTGTTGTCTTCATTGATAGGGATGCCATGCAGCATTTTCTTTTTATATGTCTGTTTGTAATAATACTTTTTTTCTGTTGTGGTTGAGTTTATTTGACAGTTGCAGTCTTGCTCGGAAGTTTTTGCACCTATTGCATTAGAACGCACTAGATGCTCTTTAGCATCATTTTAAAAAATGTGCACGGTAGTTCAACAGACGTATAACAAGCAGTGAATGTAAAAGAAAAATAGCTGGTGTTTCTTATATTCAAGTAGCAAGAACTTTGCCTTGTAACACGTGGTTAAGGTTGTGAAATGATCTTATATTTGTATTTTTACCCAAACCATGATCTTCTCCTAAACCTCACCAAGTAGTTTTGAGGACTTAACTCAACAAAAGAGTTAGTAAAATTGAAACTTAATTGCCAGAATATAACAACACCAAGTGAAAAATGAATGGTTTGACATGGAACTAACGCCTTTACAAGGCAGCTTTAAACTGGAAAACTCCTACATGTCTATTGGAATTACATATTAATGACACCTAATGCTAAAAGATGCCTTGTGTGCATCCCTCAGATGCAACCAGCTTTGACAAAATGCCGGTATTTCATGTCCTGGAAAAGGGAAGGAATTTCCAAAAGAACAATAAGCAAAACTAACTATAGAATAGAATAGAAGGCTGCCTCAGGCACATTTCACATGTATAGTTTACTTTTTGCCTGTCATTTTAAAGCAGTCAAATTCAATGATATGGCTATTTTAGACTGACTTGAAATGATACACAGAAAGCATTATTCATCCGTCATGATACCGGGTCGATTTTCCTACAATTTTTCCTCTCTTTTGCTGAATCTTAACAGAAAAGTGAATTTATTGATTTCATTGTGTGACATAAAGCAGTTTTACAGTGTTCATGCAGAGTCGTGGGGTGACCTGGTGTGCTCGAGCTACAGCGAGTAGAAAGGTGTGGGAGGAGAGGGAGACAGGGACTTCATTGATCGGCACATGTTAGAAGAAGCAACGATGTAGATTTGCATCTAAGCCATTTTCAGGCAGAAATAGATTATTTTAATGGAGATGAATAACTTTGTTGCCCATAAATGAGTTTTTGAGTGGGATTTTTAATATGTTCTTGCCTCAGTTGTTATTTTGGGATTATCTGTCTAAATGTGCATATTTAACTCACTGTTAATTTCTGTTCTAGCAGTGAGTGTGATACATAATTTCCTAGATAAAGTTGTTGTAACAGACTCCCTGTGCATATGATTTCAAAGTGTCACTGTATGTTCAGTAGTGGTGGTTTTTCATGCACGATGCCTTTTGCTTTTTGGAATGCACACAAATGCACCCAATTTACACCTGGCATCTAAATATCTGGGTGTCTGGATGGGGAAAGGTGCAGGTTAATGCAAGGTGTAAATGAATCGCCCAGACTGCTGGAGAGATGGTCCGACCTGTGCTGTGATCAGCTCTCAGCTAGGTGTAAATGTATCCATGCAGCATAGCCACGCTCTTAAGAAAAATATCCACCTAGCAAGTTGGAAAGCCATGTAAAGCCCGGCAAAAGCAGTAACACAAGCCAGCAAGTCTTTCCTCCCTAAAAGTGGGAGTGAAGTGAAAGTCAAAGCTGGATTTTTTTCATGTCGGGTGAAGATGCTGTTGAGGTTTCCTCTCCTCGTGTCCCTCAGGGTGAGGCAGGTAAACAGAGTCTAGTGTTGAATTAGACTTTCTCCGGCACACACTCCAGCATTTTCAAGTGGAACAACTCGAACATCTTGATAGGCAGAAATAAATGAAGCTAAACGAACTAAATTGCTTTTAAGTGCAATCCAGCTCTTGAATCATTTTTAAGCTAATTGCATCAAAATATCAGATCATGTAGGGGGGGAGCGGAGGGGAGAATATAAGGAATGACAGATTGGGAGGGCGAGAAAAGTATGAAACAGCAAACAGGATGACTGCCTGTGAAAAAGTGGGTGAGGTGAAGATATATTTGATTCTATTTTTACAGGATAACTCTTTAGCTGTGTGATGACAAATGACTTTCTCTGTGTCACAGAAAACAAAGTGCCCCACTGGGAGCCCTGTGCTATTTCATGATTTTTCTGACCCTGGCAGTGACAAAGTGAACGTAAAGAGAGAGACTTCAAAACTAGCCACAGACAGTCTCGCAGCATTAGGAACAAAGCAGGCTTACAGGGTATGACAGTGCATGTTTGGTCGTGGAGGTGAGTGAGCAACAGAGGAGGCCCCCAGATAATCGATTAAAACAACATGAAGATTGTGTCTTTGACAATAGCCAAGTACATAACTACTGGACAGAATGTCTAATCAATGCCATTTGCTTCAGGAAGGAAGGACAAGTATTAATCCCGCGAGCTGTGCCTTGCATTTGACACTGTTGACTCTCAATACTAACCTCAATTTTTCAAAGGGCCCTGGAAATCAATTTGTTCTTGAGATGCTCTGACCTCTTCGCCCACCTTTTGATTCTCTCAAAATTCCTATCGATTAGTCCAACTTACAAGGCTTCAGCCACATTTGCTGTAGCCTTTTCCTCGGATTATTGGATTTGGATCGGCTCGCTTTGTTTTCCTTTACTTAAAGCTACATTAATCAGTATTTATTGATATTAACATTGAATTAAATGAGTCCTCAGTAATGTGAAATTCGTTGCTGGTCACATTGGATGGGGGTTTGGGCACGGTCCAACTTGGCAGAAAGCCAAAGTGAGGAGGTGGCTGATGAAGAGAGGCGAATATCTCTCATCACAAAGAGAGCCAGACAGTTTGGAACCCTAATTTAACCACAATGGTCCTTTCTGATTAAAGACTTTATAAAAACGGGGCCTTGGAATGCTATAATAAAGTAAAAATGCCTTCCTCTTGCTAACTCAAATCCCATGGGACCATTTAATAATCAGACAGAACTAGGATATAATTAGCTTAGCTTAGCATAGCATGAAGACTGAAAGGAAGTTCGAAGGTATATCTGTGTGTGTGTTTGTGTTTGTGTTTAAAAAGCCAGTCTCAAGGTCAGTAATTAACATGTTATGTCTTGTTATAGGCAAAAAAAAAATCTCAGTTTGCATTGGTTGTCTGCTGGACCTTACTTTCTTGGCTGAGAGCAGTGGCTTCCTGGAGTCTCTGCTAGTTGGCCGCCAACCTCAAAGACCCAAGGGCATTGAGTTAGAAAAGACATGGACATTTTCCAGGCAGGGAGGGCAGTGTGGTAACTATAGGGGAGCCAGTGGAAGCCTAAAAAGACATAAGTGCCCTTAAAACATGGTTTATGAACTTCTAATGGGTCGCTAAAATAGTGACAGTGTGCTATTTTTGCCATGGATCATGTGTAAAAACACGGTTTGTGCATGGGAATGATTCATCACCAGTTCACTCAGAGATCAGAAAAAATAACACTGACAACTAACAGCTTTCTCAATGCCAAATGCCATAAATCAACACCGATGAAGAACAAACCTTATTCATTTCTCTGTTTTGTATTCAGTTCACAGATTGACTTTGTAGAACAGAAAATAAAATACTTCTTTCAATCAAACATGACGTCTATCAGCAATAAAGTGTGCTACTTTTTATGGCTGGAATTAACGGTGTGCCTGTCTCGTCGCTGTCCGTGGTGCTGAAAATGCTCAGCAGGCAACCAAGGCTACTTTTCAGCTCTTTTTTAAAAAATTCTTTGTATTCACTCTTATTAAAAGGAGTTAAGAGGAAGAAAAAAAAAGTTACTTAAAGTGCTTGATAAATGTCATTTCTCACCATGAATAAGTAAAGAAAAACCACAAAAGTCATGCTGTAGTTCACATACTGATAGGCTATATTACAGCGACTGAACACTGTAGCTTCCACTTTACCATTTTAATTTGCCTTTTCCAAGATACCTATTTAAGAAAGTGCATAACTGATTCACCTTAATGGTACTTAAAAGTTGATTCTAAATGATAGGCTCCATTTTACTACTTATTATATGTGAAAACAGCCTCGTGTGGACTTTAATGCAGATTTTTCAAGGGTTTGGTTTATTTAAGTGCAGGCTGAGTGTAATTTTGGAAATCTTACAATAATTTTAAATGTTATCACCTCTACAGATCACAATAAGTAAAGGGAAAATCATTATACAGTGTATTAGTAAGGTGCAGGGCCACTAGAACAGCCATCCAGTGACCTCTCCCTATTGATGGGGGCACTGTCATTGGATAGAAATGGTTTATAATAGGATTAAGGTTGATCACTCAGAATAACATAGTATTGATTGGCCCTTCCCTCTGAGGGGACCCAAACCATGGCAGTGAAATGCCCCCTACAAAATAAGAGTCTTAGTGTAAGGGTATATAGTATATAGTTTCTATAGTTTCTGTATCATTGATCAACGTCCAATAATGTAGAGACAGTCTGATTATGTTGTGCGTTGACATTTTCAGCCTCCTGAAGAAGATTTGCCCTCTTTTAACCTTCCATATTGCATCATGCATAAAAAAATCACTTTTCTTCTTAAAACACCAGCCAGGTGAGCAGTGTGACTGTGTGACTGAAGCTCCTGCCATCTGTGCCCCAACCATAAATGTCCTTTTAAAGCCACTTAGATTTTTTTTTCTTGCCACAGTCAAAGTTGGCCTGTTCAGCATTTTTATAAATGCAACACGGCCTGATTGAATCATACAGTCTGCCTCTGTGAAAGCACATCAGCATTCATGATGCTTTTCCATGCATTTATTCAGTTTTTTTTCCCTTTAATTACTCACTCATCTGTATTTTTTATACATGAAACTATGAGGTTTGATACTTAGGCCCAATGATTTGTCTGTTATTATCTGTAGAATCAGTCAGACTAATGTTGGTTTTCGTCCAGCTGAATAATAAATCTGACCACGGGCTCGTCAGCTGAAGGTTTCATGTGGAAATATTAGCAGTGTTAATGTTCAGCTATTCAAACAAATGGGAAGTTTTAGGGTGCATATCAAACGCTATATTATCGCAAATTAAGTTCTGTCCGACTCTGCACATAACTATAAATTAGTGAGACTTTTTCAAGACCATTCCTTAGTTTTTGGGGAGGGCGGAGAATGAATGCAGAGATGGAAATAAAACAGAGAGAAAGAAGAAGACAGGGTAAACAATTGGAGTAAACAAGATGGAAGCAGAGAGGCAAAAGTGGAATAGGTTTGAGATTTGGGAGATAAAGGAGGTAGCTGAATAATTTCTTTCAAAATGCAAAATCTGCCATTTGGAAAATCAATACTTGAGACGATGGATTTATTGCTGGCATGAAAGCACAACACATTATGGCTTGCTATTAAAATTATGGGTTGCTGAGTCACTACTGAATAATTTTACCGTTGCTCATAAGACCACCTGCCTGTTTAGGCCAAAGACTTATGAATGGTGCTTTAGAATGCAAGACTTTAACTGACCAGGAGGAGAAATCAAAGTCAAAGAAAAGAGCAAAAGATCAGGTTGATTTTTTTTAATTCTGTTGCGCTAAGATTCTGCCAGTATGGTGATTGTGAGTAATTTTAAGATGCTTCAAGATTTTCAAGCAACTGAATGTATATATTTGTCTAATTGTGCTAATTGGCTCTTGATTGCTCGACTGCAAAACAGAATAAATGCATAATTGTGTAATTAGACATGATTAATCCTGATTTGGATGCGAAAATGATTTGAATGTGTTTGGGAAGATATTTAATTCATGACACTTAGTTGGGGTTAAACGTATTAATATGAGAATTACTTTACATGATTAGGTCTCGCGGAAAAAAAAAACAGCCCTTTCCCCTAGCCAACAGGCAGGAAATGGGGCTGCATCTGGGGGGAAATTAACAAGGATGTACAGTGAACATGGCACCTCAAACTGAGACTAAATTAAGAGAGCTCAGTGGAGGCAGAAATGCCAGAGAGATGGAACTATGAGGTAGTAGGTAAGTGCAAAAAATGCTTTCAATTTCAAATGTTTGCTTTGACAGTAGGTCTTTTTTGATATAACTGAAAGGAAGTGAGTTCCTCATGGTAGAAAAGTCCTAAATAAACAGGAATCACTTGATTTTTATTTGTTTTCTGTATTCACAGTACAATAAATTGACTTACTTAGTGAAACATGTGACATTGTGCTGTATTTGAGGTTACACAAGTTGTTATGTAGCAGGCAAACTAAGTTGCAGCACAATATTGTAAATACATCACCTGCCTTAACCCTTGAGGCTTTTCCGAAACATAAAAATGCATAAAATTATGGCAGTAAAACTATTGAATTTTTTCTACAATAAGAATAGTTTCTCTTGGATCATAGCCACTCTAAGATTATAACTCTAAATGAATGACCAACTGTAATAGAAGCTGACATGAGGAATATGACCGATGAGATGATGTTGTTTTACACATCCCACTATGCTTCTGCCACATAAGCAGGTCATCATTCGGTGTTTCAGGTCTTGTAACATCCCTCAAGCAGGTGACCTAGCTAAGGATTGATCAGGTCCAAGTGTGTGTCCGCAGGTTCTTAATCCACAGCAATGTGCCAAAAGATAAATCTATGCTGCCAAGGAGCTTGAAGGCCATGCGTAGGAATTGGCCACCCTTGTATTTGGCATTTGTCTGCCAGGTCTGCATACTTCTCCCTCTTTCTTGTGGAGCCCTCATCCATTTGGTTTTCCCAGTGGATGGTCAGCTTCAGCAGGACTATTTTTTCTGAAGTTTTGGACACCAGGATCATGTTTGGACTGATTTCTACATTTTAGGCAGCAAATTCTCCTGCAAAACAGCTTTCCCTGCATTCATGGGACTGCTGTTACAATAATTTACTCCTTTTCTACTCCACAAAGGCTCAAGCAGGATTGTAGGTGATAATTCCACTTCCTGTTGTGAGGAGCATGGCATCTTGTAACTGATCACACCAGAACAAAACATCATTTCCTTCCTATGAGAGATTTGGGCACCACAGTCCTTCATGACATCAATCTGCCTGTGCGTCACCATGCACTTGTCGGCTGGAACCTCACCTATCTTTCCTGCCAAGCACGATGTGGTGGGTGGTATATTTGACACATACGTGTCTCGGCAGCACTGTAACATGCTATGGAGATACATCTGCAACATCTATCCTCTCAGTGCTAAGTAAAGAACTGGTGAGCGAGCTGAGCGCAGCAACACTGTCAGGGATAAATCCAGTACATTATGTGCTGGTTCTTGCAAGTCCTGCACTTACAAACAGGACATTATTGAACACAGATGATGCAATTTTGCCTTCCACACTTCCTTGTCGGGTGGGAGATGCGAAGCCTTGAGCCAGGCTCTTTCATCTGAGGCACTACTCTTTTCACTTTTTTGGCCTCATGTGGTGTCATTCAGCATCCATGTTATGAGCCTAGCCTTGAGTGGACCGAAAAATGCACTCCCTCTCACTCTCAAAGCCAAAGCAAGCATCAGCACTGATTTAATTGACAATGACTTAGGAGGTCAGCCAAACAGGCTTGAGAGGCTACTTTGGAGAGAGCCTTGAACAACATATACGGCATTACACAGCAGTACCATCAAAGGGCTTAGTGGTTGACTGCTACATGCTTTTGTCTTTCTTCCCTGTGAGAAAACTAGATTTTGTTGCCATTTTGTGTTAAAATCATATCAGCAGTCGACTACAGCAACATCAGAATTGGTTTAAATCAACTCCGTTGTGTGGGACACAGTATCAACAACATTACATGCCTCAAAAACAAGTATATATTGCACTTTAGAGCTCCCCATGTGTAAAAAATTAAATTCCTTCAAGCAATTCAATGATGCACAAACAATCTTTAGGAGCACATTAGATTTGCAGAATTGCACAGCATCCACAAATAATAAGCATGCACTAAATCAAACCCTCTCAAGCAAACTGTCTCCACAAGATTATGTTCCTATACAACTAAGGAAGGTAAATAAATGGAAGGTAATTTTGTTTTGTAATAATATAATGTGTGACCTGAGATGTAGTGGGAGAAGTGCCAGGGTCAGTGGCATGAACAAGCAGCTAACTTTGACCTAAAATACCAGGATTCGTGTCACAATTACTTTCGGTTTTGACTAACTTTCAGGGTAAATTTGGCACAGAATTTGCGTAGCGATTTGGAAAAGTACCCCAGTTTGTTTAACACTTTTACATGTTAGAGTCTTGGTTAGAATTAGTAATATGTCATGGTTTTGGTTAAAATACAACCTCTTCACAACATTTCCGAAGTGTCTCTTTGATTTTTGGATTATCAGGATGACAAGTTCCAGCCTTCTAATAAACGACTGGTTGGCTGAAAAAGAGCGACAGTAAAGCAGTAAAATATAAGATGTGTTGATTAAAAATGTATCTGTGATACGTAATCTGGCAGAAAATACAATCAAAATGTTTAACTCAAAACTTGCAAAAGCAGTTAAGTTGTAGAAGAATGCAATTTTGCAGAGACTGGGTTGCTCAGGCATGTAACGATTTTCTGACAAAATGGATAAATGTTGCTACTCTTGCAAGTCTGCACCATCAGTTAAGCTTATAATCAATATTTTATTCATGTATGATGGTCACCTGTTGCGTCTAAGATGATAAGCAGCCATCTGATACTAGCTTTTCCATTCTCGGCAAACCAATATGACATATTTTACTGCAGACAGATGCCATAATTCCACTCGATCATGTTCCTCGGCACAAATTGATCATATCCACATTGTTACACCACCAGTGTTCTCTTCCTGTTAGATTTGTCAGTTAGTCTCACTTTAAATTTCAATTTGACATCCCTCACATCAACAAAAGCTAACTCTCACAACCATCACTGTACTGGTCTGTAGAAATCTTAAAATTCCTTTGATTTCATAAAACTAAATGATGAAATTGTGATAGCCGGCCATTCTCAGTCACCTTGAGGTTTCTGATATTGCATTTCGAGCACTAAAGAAGTGCTAAAGAAATCATTTTTTTTATGAGCTGATCCCCATTTTTGGTTTTCTTATCCACATGCGTGCATGAGGATGTACTTGCATTCTTCCAGGGCTGACACATTTACGTTTTTCCCAAAGGGTTTCTCAAAATAATGTGACAGTACATTGGCAAAAGGCAGAAGCAAATCAGCATTACAGTAGTTTCACAAATATCAGCCAGTATATTCTTGAATGTTCAGAAAAAAGGGAATCCTACTAATTTCCAGTACATATTAATTAGATTTTTAATTCATCGATCTAGTTGATTTTCTTGACATTCCGTGTGCAGCTAATGTAAAGGGATGAAATAACAAGTCACTGAGGAAAATACCAAAGAGTTAGATTTTGTGCTGTTGGTGAGAAACAAAGGAATGTAATACACCTTACATATTTTAAAAAAAAAGCCTGCTCTTATAATCACTGCATATTTTATCGAGTGTTTACAACTTGTGGATGGACTGAAAGGGAACAGGTTGCCTGTCTCATATGTTTTGCAAATGAGTCTGTACACCACTGATGTTGCTCGACTTTTTAAGTCTTCCTCACAAAATAAACATGGCCCCAAACACAATTGTGTCCCAGGGGACTCGCAGCAAACGCAGCAATACGGGGGGAGGGGGGAGGCTGGAGGGGGGAGTAGGGAGATGCCAAGCGAGCACAAATTGTGGCTGCAACCATTACACCTTCAGATGTGAATTAGCTTGTGTTATGTACCAGGCTTTTACTCTCTTACATGCAGATTTCCCCCTGAAACCATTCACTGATCACGAAAATTAAGGCCGAGCACATTTATTTGCCAGCCAGACTCCACCGTTCAAGTCGGCTCAACATTTGTTTTCCTGGTTGTCACCATGTCTCCAGGGAGCCATGTGCCACCTGTTCGGTTTCAGGGCGGAAAATGATTGTAGGGAAGTGGGAATGGAAGGTCTCTTTTTTTCTTCCCTTTTTCTCGCCTCCAGATTTGCAGTGAAGAGTTTGGTGGCACATT
The DNA here is from genome assembly GCA_024666655.1 of Dascyllus trimaculatus. Taxonomy (NCBI): domain Eukaryota; kingdom Metazoa; phylum Chordata; class Actinopteri; family Pomacentridae; genus Dascyllus; species Dascyllus trimaculatus. Next base: position 11,817,436 of record CM045468.1, on the reverse strand, counting down.
AGCCTGCAGCTTCAACTCTCACTGCACCGTGAACAAGACAGAAACTTTACAGCGAAAATGATTGATGAGTGCAGGAAACTCTCAGGGGTGTTTTCTGAAAAAGTCAACATTTTTTTTTATTTAAGAAAAAAATATGCTCATGTACTTTGACATAATTAAATAACTTTTTCACAGCTTGCTTTAAAAATTTTGGATCGTGATCCAGCAACATTATTTGACTTTACTTGTATAACTAATATAAGAGGAAAAATGAAGAGAAATGAATGGGTTTCATACATTTTTAATATTCTTTGTGCATTATGTTCTCCTTCTATTAATCTTTTCAATTGTTTGAAATGTGTGACACATGTTTTCAGTATGAGTAGGTATCATTAGATAAAATGAATCTCAACTTAGAGTTTTTATAATTTCCTTAATTTAAATCAACCAGTCACTAGATGATAATTAATTAATGTCTTTTTTCTTCCTGTCCAGAAATTCCTCACTTTAAATGTTAACCTCTGCAGTCACCAGTAGCATATCCCGGATTGATTTCATGTTTTGCACACTACCCTGTGGTTAACATTGTTGCACTATACCAAGAAGGTCTCACAGGTGAACTTTTCTGTGTGCAGTTTGGATTTTCTCGTTGTCCTCACTTGAAATTCCTCCCACGGTCCAGAGACATGCAGGTCAAGAGGACTAGAGACTCTCCACCACCAATAAGAGGGGGTGTTTGTCCCTGTCTAAAGCCAAAACATGAAACCTGTGACCTCGGTAAGAGGTGCACATGTCAGGCTTACTGTACAAAACAATGTGCTGGCCCATGCTGGCCATGTGCTGCTTAGCCACATTAATGGTGTGGTTGCAGTGTTAGTCCATTTTGATTTAAATATTTTACAAATCAGTGGATGGATAGCACTGGAAATTTGTACAACATTTGAAATTCCCAGTGATTTTATCTCAACATGAGGTTGAGACTTCCTTAAGGATGAAGCACAATAACTTCGTTGACCCTTTGACCTTCCATCTAAGGTCATTTTCAGGTTAAAGGTTTGGTTTTACTTTGGTTTATGGTCAAATACCTGTCAAAATAGAGACAAAGACTTCCGTCTTAGCTGCAGTCCTTGTTTAGTGCTAATTATCCATTGCTGGCATGCTAATATGCTGAACTAAGTTAGTGAACATTGTAAACATTACACTTCAACATTAGCATGCTGATACCGGTCTTAACTTTTGGCCGCTGCCTTGACTGTGCCTTGTTTTTGTTAGCTGCAGAAGTCCGTTTTATTACTGTGAGGTGAAGCACATCAGGGCAAAGACCGAGACCTTATCAGAGAAGACAAAGAGCGAAATGAGAAAAACAAATTAAGAGTGGAAGAGAGCAGAAATAAGATAATAAATAAATACAAATCACCCTGTCTGGTGAGGATGCAGGAAAATAACAGCTGCATTTACTGCTGGAACACATGATGTAAATGTGTAGAAGATGGAAATAATAGGAGCAGAAATTCTGATTGTACTTACTCTGCTGTCTGTGTGTTAACCTTTTTCCCTGCGAGGGCACTCACCAATTGTTGTGCCTACAAATCGCACACTAATGTACACATTGTCCACAGTACAAGTTCAGCTCATTTCTGTCGATACTGCACATATTAAACCATACAATAATGTCTGTGTCTCTTGTGAGGATATTACAAAGGGCTAAAGTCTTTTCCATTTCAAGTAAATTCCAAAACTAGCTATTCTACATCACTTCTTCTCTATACTTCTGCTAAGGTCACACTTGGTTGCACTACTTTTCTGTAAATGAGGCCCTTCGTTTAGTCTTTCCTACAGCTGTATGAGGCGAGATGAAGTGAGGCGAGGCGAGGATACAGAGCAGATACAGGACTTTCAAGCAACACCCACAGAGGCACAGAAAGATTAAAAAGAAGTGCTGAAGTTTTTTTTTTTTTTTTTTCTGCAACAACATTCTAGTCATTTAGTTTTATAGGAGCAGGCCCAGGTCTGAGGGGGCAGCTTCAGTTTTCGCGCATGAGCCTGCGCTGTGTTAACCTTCAAACACGGGGAAGAGATATTGAGAGAAATAAAAAGTCAAATAAATGGGGATGGAGGGCATCGAAACTACAGGGAAAGGTGGTGATGAAAAGAGGAAATGACAGACGAAGAGAAAGAAGCTGAAGAAAAGGAGAGCAGAGCGGAGAAAAGAGCTCGGCCTTCTGTAATGAGCCCTGGTTAAGAAGCAGCACTATACTGTCTGTCGGGTTTCATTTTGTATTGGTGCCTCTGCATTTTTTTTTTTCGTTCAGTCCCTGCGCTGTAATCATGTCGTCTTGTAGAACTTCGAGAAATAAAAAAGCAAACATAAGAAATGCTTCCTGTCTTTGCCTCCGATTGTAGGTGGCTCCTTTTCACTTCCCATTTCAGACTTGTGGTCTACAAATGTGCACAGTGTTCCAGCGTTTTCCATTCGTGGACTCGCTCTGTTGTCTCCTCCTTGATCAGACACTTTGAGTTTACAACACGAGTACACAACGCTGCTGCCTTTGCACATCCTTGATCCAGATGCAAATAGGCTTGGCTCCGCTGTAAGCACTCTGGGTTTGTTCTTGTCGGAGTGGTCTCTGGTTAGCTTCCCTTCAAGATGACGCCACTACATCTTTGACAAGATAAGAATAATTGTTGATGATCATTTGAATAGGGACATGGAGATTGTTTTCTCTTAGACTTCAATCTGAGAAAGTTGTTCTCAAATCAAATACCCCCCCAAAGAAAGAAAAAAAAAAAACTTTTGACAGCATGAGCCGGCATGTTCCCCAAAAACAGTCTCGATGCAGTTATTCCCCAAAGGGTGCAACAGACCAGAAATACCACAGATCTCTTAAGTTGCTGATAGCAAGAAATCTCAGCATTTCTGACTGGGGTTCTAATTGAGTGGATGAAGAACAGTGACTTTGGCATCTCTCTGACAGCACATTTGCTCTGACTTATTCAAAAAAAGAAAAAGTTGGCTAATTGGCATGTTTGAAAGATACACCCTGTCTTCAAAGGCATCTAAAAAAATAAAAGCCATTGGACATGGTTGGAGAGTGAATTAAAAAATCGAATCAAAGCTTTTCCAATTACCTGAAAGCCAGAGGAGCTGTGTTTTTTGAGGACACCGAATGCTTTATTTATTAATATTACATATACAGCATGTGTCTGGCAAGTTTTGTAAGAGATAATTCCTCCAAAGAGAAGCCATTTACATTGACAGCATTTCTTCGAGGGGTCAGACTGCTCACATACCCCCAATGTTATTTTGATTCATGCATCTCTGCCTTTTATCACTGAGCTGTTTCTACTGACACAGACAAAACGGGACTCCCCGCGGACCAATTATTTTAGCTTTCTCATTGGCAGCGTAGCTTCACTATCGGTGCGGGCGTATGGATATATAGCTAAAGCACTATATGATGTTTTGTGTTTGTGTGTGTGTGTGTGTGTGTGCGCATGTTCCAGCTGACAAGGCGGCGCGTCAGTGCGCTGCTATTATGAGTCTTCTTCAGAGTCCTCACTGTGAGAGCTCCGTCTCCAGAGGGAGCCTGTCCAGCTCCACCAGAGAAACCAAATAAATAAGACGGCGCGAGGAAAAAAGGCGAGAGTAGCTGTCAACGAAACATGAAAAGAGCACACCCAGGCCTAATGAAATTGGCAACACAAACACAGAAAGCGCTTCATGGCGATCTCATGCCAGTGTAATGATTCCGCGCCCTGGACTGTACCAATTCCAGGCAATTTCAGACAGGTGTTTACTCCGACTGAGTGGCCAGTGCCTACGGCTGTCCACACAACAACACATTTCATTTAGATTGGTGGGTGCTATCAAAGTGGGGGAGAGGGGCTGGCTGGTGTATTATATTGAAGTCCACTTGAAACATTCCAGACACGAGTGTTTCCAAGCAAGCTTCATCCAGACAGCTGTTTTTTTTAATTGAAAATACTGCAGCTTCAAAGGAGAAAAGTTTCACAAAGTTCCCCAATCCATGTCTTTGAGGTCATTTTGGAAATTACAGGTGTATTAAAATTCCTGTGAAAGTGAAAATGAATTTAAAAAAAACTTCAAGGAATGGTGAGGACACATGAAATTAGTTCTCACATGTAGACATAAAAAAAAGCATTTTCCCCAAAAAATCACAGATATAAAGGCACAGAATGCCTGTTTTTTTCCATTTCTGTTTCATTTTCCACCTCCTTTCTCGCATGATGTGTGACATATGACATTGAGTTGCATGAGTAATCACACTAATGAAGTTCATGACCAATTATTTCCTCATCAGCTCTTGGTGACACCAGAGAATGAAAATAAATGCAGTAAAATGATGCATGACTTAATGTTAGTAATTGGAATTTAATTTCCTCATGTGACTTTTCACAATTTTTTTCAGCATCTCTAATATACATAGTCTTAACAATAGAAAAGACTAAATGCATATATGTCCATCAAAGGGCATAAATGCACCAATGAGCCTGCATTTGCTGTTTTACTGTAAAGCAGTGAATGCACAACATATTTATTGATACTTCTTTAGTTTTTGCTTCTCTCCTGCTCCCTGTGCTCACTGTATTGTAATACAGTGGAATTCCGCAAAAACTGTTTTCATTTACATTTTTTTTTTTCTATTTTTGTTGTCAGACAATGAAACAAGTATGAAATAGTGACTCAGTAACAAGAAGTCAGAGCGACCAAAATCTGGGTTTTATAAAGACAACATTATCTGAAAAAAATCAGCATAGACATGAGTTAAAGAGGATGACTGTGCCGTGCTTTCAGCTATATTTACATGTAAATGTGAAATGATTGCTCAGACAGAACGTTAGAAGTGACAGAATATCTTTTTTTTCTCTCTCACTGCCTCCATCTGCATTCTTGGCAACACTACACAAGTGCACCTCATATGTGGTCTGTGTCATGCATGCAGTTCATGTAGTGCTGCTAGTCTCTGACACTCAGTGAATAGAGTAAATGCACAGAGAGGTGTTGCTAGGAGTTTTATTTGGATAAAAGCCTCAACGTATGTCCCAAATTTTGCCAAATTTAGCCACAAAGATACTGTCTCTTCTCTGAGTTTTTCTTGATTCCAAGCTTCATCTTCGACAACCCCAATCATAAGGGAATGGGAATAAAGCTTTGCTTTGTGGATGCACTATTTGGTCAGAAGAAGTCCACTTGGGTCCCTGTAGCACTGATGATGCAGGATCCTCAAAACTGTCCGTTGCATGGATTCTTGGTTTGTATGTGAAAGTCACTGTGAACGTGAAATAATAAAAATCAGGCCCTAAAAGGGGGCCTAGTTTTACTTTTCTTCCCTTTTGTCTATGCCAGTATGTGAACAGTGCCATGGCTTTCAAGGGAGTTTAAATTTTTCCACTTTTTCCTTGTCAGGAATGCCAGATACAACATTTATAAATCACTTGATGTAGCTTTAATTTGTTATTTCTTCAAAATGCGTGAACATTTGCTGTTGATGATGCCTCCAGCTCTGGCTGCTCTTCAGAGAAGATTGGCTTAGATTTTTGAAAATTTGCTTTTGTTTTTGACATATCCTTATGCTGAAAAGAGAGAAAATAGCGGTGATTCAGCAAACAGACTCAGTGGGGAAAGTTCACTTTTGTTTTTGCAGCAGTTGGCATCAAAGTTTGCTTCTGATATTTGAGCTGAAGTGAGTGAAGTTTCTGATACTTTGCAGCACGAATTGTGCATGAATCATACATCAATAATAGCCTAATTTTGCAAATGATCTATGATGTAGATGCAGAAAAAAAATCAAAAATAGCCTTTGGCAAAAACAGCTTATTGTCAAAATTTCACAAAATCATGTTTTCAGGGCTCCCGCTGGCTCCTTTTTAGTTTACACACTACTTCTTGCCAAATAAACAGATCTACAGGTAGTCAAAGCATTGTGCAAGGCTAAATAGCATCACTGTTTCCTACTGGGTGAACTAAACCTTGAAGTGTTTTCTCTTATGGGATTCAAATTTTTATCTAAGTGGCATTTGTCTCGAGCATCCTCCTCATAAAGCCTTACACTCGCGTGAGAGGCTGACAATAACAAAGCATAAATTTCTCACTTACACACCTTCCTAGTGGCGCTAAGGGTGAAGTGGACACATTGACAAGGCACACACTCAGGGACAAGGGCCTGATGTAGAGCACTGTTCACCCCCAACAAGTAATAAAACACTCAAGGAACGGCCTCTCGCTGCCATGGTAACAAATGTCCGTATAGGTTACCACCAGTGTGCGGCGGAGAGACGTGATGAGCGAGCGGTGGAAAGGGAAAGTAAAAGATGTAACCTCAGAACAGAGGTCAATTACGTTGGAAGTTATCCATGGCTTAGAGCAGGGACACTGCCGCCGTCACACAAGATAATAGCTATTACTGACAAGTTGGTAAAAGTCGTGGAGTACAGCGCTGAGCTATTATTTCTTGAAAGGCTATATGCCAGTGCCGTCAGCTCGCATCTATAAGGTATTCTTCTCTAGAAGGTGTTCTTATAGGTCAGAGACAACAGGCCTCTGGAAATTTTGATAAATAGTTCCTGGCAAGTCTTTTTGTGCAGCGCTTTTCTCTCCAATTTGTTTATTTGCTCCGGCCCGTTGTGATGCATTACAGATCTATACTGTTCCTAATCCTCTGCAGCACTGGCTTTGACAGCTTTTGTAAAGGCAAAGCAGTAAAATTCCCTCTTTTTGTTTTCTTTAGAGTCCTAAAACTTGCTGTCTCTGTGTCTTTGTGAACATACCTGCAATTATATACCTCCGTGTCGGAATCAATCTGTGTTTGTGTATCTGTTTTACAGTAAATGGTGCTATAAAGTTTACATTCTGGTCTCCTCCATTTACAGAGTCTCACTGCAAAGACCATAAAGATTACAGCTGCGGTCAATCATTTATATCGAGATGTGTGTTTAAATATAATCCAGAAACTACAAATAACTCAGACAGGAGAACTCACTCTCACATCTTTTCTTTATCTTTTTCTCTCTATCTGTTTCTCGCAGCTCCTCTTTCTTCCCCAGGCATCCCTTTTTTTTACAACCTCTGTTATTTTTTTCTCAGCCTTTGTTTCAGCCCCTGTTCCTTTAAAAAAGAAAATCTCTCCTTCGCCGTCCGCTCTGTCTCTCCCTCCCTCTGATTTGTTCCTTCCTGTCTTTCTCTTCCTTTCCTCTGAAGATGGCCTTCACACAGAGTGAAGGGGAAAATGAGCTCGGTGAGAGGGCAGGCCGACGCGGCGCAGTCAGACAAAGAAACGAGCGGCATGCTGACAGTTCGCACACACATACACATGCGCCTACAGCTACATTAATTGAGGGAAGCTCAGTAGGTACGCTCAGGTAGCGCTGTCTGCTGATGGAGAAAGTGCTGACGCTTCAGAAATGACCACCGCTGGCAGTGATGACCCTGTCAAACATCAATCAGTGGTGCAGGTGTCATTATAGGCACACAGAGAAGGGCAAAGACTGTGACTGGTGTGAATTGACTTCTTGGTAAGGCACAGCACTGCCGGGGGAGGATAAATCTCTCCTGATGTATCATCTGCAAGCTTAACTTGCCAGTTTTAATGTACCAGACAGATGAGCTCACATTTGAGTTTGTTGCATTGCAAACACAATGTCAGTAACACTTTATAGTTTCCCTGCTTTTTAATCGAAGGCCTTGTTCTCCCATCTGCTGTCAGTATTCTGGGTTGTAAAAGAGGAACAATTTGGGCTTCATTTGGCTGTTTGAATAAAATATTTTGCAAAGAAAAAATGACAGGATTGTGAATTAGTTTTTTTCTGTGTGCAAAAATACATAAACAAACTGTTGGACTTGAACACAATCAACTATCATGTCCAAACAGTCAAACTTTCAAAACTGTTAATGAAGAAAAGAAGAAATAACAGCAGAAACAGCAGGTGAATATATCTAAGTGATGCTAAATTATCATCAACGTCAACAAAAACAGATTTATGTATAATAGCTTTTTCCAGAATGGTTGATGTTAATTTACACGTTGCAAAAAGAAAAAAAAAAGAAAATCGTGCCAAATTGTAGCTTTTTGCAGTGGAAAAAAAGAGTGAAGTCATCTGTTGAAGAGTATTTGTTTAATTCACGTCAGCAAAGCACATTAAATACACATAATGCTAAACACAGTTTAATTAAGTTTCAATTGTACTCTTTACTAGACACAGCTCACCAGTATTGTTTTTCAGACTTTTAAATGGTAAGCTGGATTTTAACATGGATGTGAGTTTTATTTTCACCTGGTCTTATAGAGTTAGACTATGGAGCTATGCAAATTTTCTTTACAGTTCATATTACATCACATTGCCAAGTGAGATGGTAAGGGCGCACAAAAGAAGCAAACAAGGTGAAACACAAATCGCATCCTTCACTGTTCTGATGACGGCTCTGACCCAATGTCACTACAACCTCTGAACATGTGAAAGATATTACAATAAGAGCTCCAATTCTGGGTGTTGCAAAGGTTGCAAATGGTATTGCAGGTTTACCACGAAGTGAAGTTTTGATTGTATTCATTGAAAAGACGACATGACAGATCAAGCACAACAGAGATCTAGAAGGTCATGTGTAAAGAAGCTCCGAGTACCTTAAGAGTGTTTGTCGTGATTTGTATTTTCTGATTCATAGCACTGTTTTGTTTTTCTAAATACAGTTGAGTCACAATAGAACATTGTTGGAAATACGGCCTTTGGCTTCTTTCCATTGGGTATCCTCATTCAAGTCTGGATAACCATCTTTAAGCTGCCATAGCTAAATATGGACTAGAAACACATAAGTCAGAACTACTAAATATATTTATTCACCTTATGCAGAATCACATCCTGCTGTTTTTGGTCTGGTGCCCAAGAACTAAGTGTCATCAGTTGGGTTCCATTTGGGAGCATTTTTGTTAGAATACAGGCCTGGGAAAAGGCATCATGTTGGGGCTGGACAGTAGTCAGACATTAATGTTCAACAGCATCCAATTTTTTTAAACAGTGAAAAAAGAAAATATGATGTGTGTTTCCGTCCACTGCTGTGAATATGAGCTTTTGAGATAAACAGTTGGATGCACTTATTCTCCAGTGTGGTTCCATTAAATCTCTGCAGACAAAGAGGATGCACCAAGAACACATGATTAAAAGAGCAGCAGTTACAAATAAAGAGCACCATTATGCAAACAGTGCATCTCTGCAACATGCATTGACTTTTGTTAATAGCTGAGTGTAGTTTAGTTGCTCCACTACAGTATTGCCCTCATCTTATCTATACCACCTGCCTTTCGAGATATTTTAGAGAGATTTTTCTCACTGGACATCCTCTAAAACAGGGGTTCTCAACTGGTGGGTCGCGGACCTGTTCTCGGTGGGTCGCGGACAGCTGGTCAAAAATAAATAAATGATATTTAATGTGCGTCTCATATCGGACTTGTCTTTTATTTTGAAGAAAAACTTTTATTTTGACAGGCATGCGTCAGAGACGTGCAGTAGTCTATTGTGGCAGCCATTGGCAGCCATTGTTGTTTGATTTACATTAATTTTAAGTTTGTGCTGATGATTGCGAAGCGCAAATATGACCCGGAGTATTTAAAATGTGGATTTTTGTTCATTGAACGAACGTTCAATGAACGAAAATCGTTCAGGATAAAACGTTCAGGATAAAAATGGACAAAAACCAGGTAGTTTTGTCGAGTACCTGGTCAAACCAGGTAGTCGACAAAAACCTGGTTTGACGACTGCTTCCCAGAGGAACGTCCAACCATTGACTGGATACGACCCCTTCAGTATCAATGTGGAAAACATGACGTTGCCAAGCAATGAAGAACGTCAGCTGGTGGAGCTGTCATGTGACCAGATGCTGAAAAAGAGATTTGGCGAGGTAAGCCTTTCCCACTTCTGGTGCAGCGATGTGGTGGCTCGCGACTCTTGCAGTCAAAACGATCTGACCATTCAGCACAACCTATTTGTGTGAAAGCGGGTTCTCTGCCTTGGTCCAGCTCAATCAAAGCAGAGAAACAGGTTGGACACTGAGCATGATCTCAGAGTAGCTCTGTCTACTGTCACTCCAGACTTTGAAACTCTTAACAAGAGTAAAGCACATGCCCAGCTGTCTCATTAAGTTCCACAAATGACCTGGTTAGGCAAAAACTTTATTTTGAGTAGTTTTTATATTTATTTAATTCACTTTTGTACATGCAGTTGTCATGGTCCTCCTTAGTTTATTATTAATTTGCTCTGAATGCAGTGAAACTGTCTTTTTTGCGACCTTATTTATTTTGTGCACTTTCATGTTTATTTAATTCACTTTTGTACATGTAGTTGCCATGGTCCAGTTAGTGACTAATATGCTCTGAAATGCATGTTGCACAGAAAAAATATTTGTATGTATGTAGGGTTATGTTTTTAAAAAAAAAAAAAAAAAAAAAGATGTGTGTTTTCAACAGCTGTTTTTGAAAAATAAATTTGGTTGGTTGAATTCTAAAAAAGTGGGTCGCGACTCAATGACCATGGAAAATGTGGGTCCCAAGGTGAGACCAGTTGAGAACCCCTGCTCTAAAAATTTGCGAACCGGTCTTAAAGCAATTTTCTGTCAAGTTTAGGGTTGTTTTTCTCCCAAAAATATGCTGCATTGCATTCTTTTGGAGTAACCAAATGACATCTTTCAGATATACACCAATCAGCCACAACATTCAAACCCCTGACAGGTGAAGTGAATAGCATCGATTATCCCGTTACAGTGGCACCTGTCAGTGGGAGGGATGTATGAGGCAGCAAGTGAACAGTCAGTTCTTGGAGTTAATGTTGGAAGCAAGAAAAATGGGCAGCGATTGGATCTGAGCGGCTTCGACGGGGGGAAGAAATGTGACGGCTCGATGACTGATGACTGGGTCAGAGCATCTCCAAAACAGCAGGTCTTATGGGGTGTTCCCGGAATGCAGTGGTTAGTACCTACCCAAAGTGGTTCGAGAAAGCACAACCTATTAACAGACGACAGGGTCATGGGTGTCTGGGGCTTGCTGATGCTTGTGGGAAGTGAAGGCTGGCTTGAGAGGAGCTGCTGTAGCACAAATTGGTGAAAACTTTAATACTGCTGGTGATAAAAAGGTGACAGAACAGATAGTACACTGTGAGGTTGTGTAGACACGGGCCATGGTGTCCATGCTGATACCACTGTACCTGTGAAAGCACCTATAATGGACACATAAGCAATGGAATAAGGTGTGATGAATCATGTTTGTTGATCATGTTGAGAAGCACTAGAGAACTAATTGATGAGACATGCAGGCTGCCAACTGTCTCGACTGTTGCCTCATGTTTGAAGATCATGTGTGCCATTTTCAAGATGTAGCAGTTAATCTGAAATATTTATTATCTGCCTCACTGAACAGTATGATAACGTCCAAACGCCATTTGCCTTCTGTTTTTATCACCAAGTCATTCATGTGATGCTAACTGATTGTTTTACAATACAGTACATGCTGTGTGTAAAGTCATCTTTGATACTTTAAGGAGATACTCCGTATGACACATCTTTTTTAGCTACAAAGAGACATTTCATCTGCACAAGGCCCCCTGACTGAGAGTGAAATCACAAAGGGAAACCTTGCAATCTGATGTGGAAGCCAAGTGAGGTAAATTATACATCTAAATGGTGTGACTTTGGCCTTGATATTCCACGTCTCCCCAATGCAAATGGCACCCAGAAGAGTGATTCCGGTGTTAAACGGGGACAGCTTAGAGGAACAAAATTAGCACAGGTCACCCACTTATGAGAGCTACTCAGAAGGGTGGAGGGGCTGCCCCTAATAAGGGAGACACTGCTGTCTTAGAGGGGATGCAACCACATAAACAACTTTATTACTCCATTACAGGAAGTGTTGCAAGGACGGAAATTCAGCAGCCATTTCTATCTGACCACGCTCGGCTGAAAACTTGAGGGTCATGGCTAATTGGTTGGTAAATTTAAATGCAAACTGTAGCGGCTGGCGTCCAGTCATGAGGAAGACTGACAGGAGTAAAAGAGATCAGCAAACAAGGCTTGTGATTATGCAATTCTAAAGGGATGTGCTTCAATAATAGCAATAGGATTTTTTTTTCCATCACTGGAGATGGAAGGCATTTTTCAAATTCAAATTCTTCGTCCAGTAGCTGCCTCTAGTTAATGAGTAACCCTTGAGCTGGTCAAGTGATACAGGACTGAATCATCCTCTAAGTGGGAGTTGCAAGAAATGTAAGTAACATTCAACCAATTTGGCTTTTCAGTTTGATTTGGAGTGCTAATTTCCTCACCCACCTTGCCAGATTTCAGATGGGACCTTGCAAAGGAGTTTAAATTACATCCTAAAAAGTGATGAATGAGAACTGAAGAAACTCAAACGTACAGGTTCCACCCCTGCACATAACTGCATCTCATTATGGCGACAAATGACTAGCATTTGCACAGCGATACCTCGAAAACATTCAAGCAACAGACTCTTGTGAAATGAATAGTTTTCACAGCAGTTGGGCAACTATGAGTCACCCCAAACACTTTGCTGACTGTGAAAGTTATTTGATTCGACTCCCAAGTGTTAACAGTGAGAAATGGTACAGAGGCAGGAATCAAAGGCTGGAATTGTGTAGATATTTGTTTGGAGACGTTTAGCCCCAGTTTGGTTTGATAATTCAATATTTTCTAGTTCTTTTGCTAACTATTAAATGAGATAAGAGGTACCACATGAAAAATAAACAGCGCTTCATGCGTTTTGGTGCACCTGAAAGTGAACCACCTCATACAGGAGTAACCCAGATGAGAAAAAAAATCAATGTGTGTGTGCGCAAATCCAAACTTTACTCCTGACTCTGCCTTGACAGAAATGAAACGATCCCTCCGTTCTGTTGTTTACCCTGCTGCTGATTGTTTCAGATACAACTGGGTGAGAAAATCATACATATCGCCTGCATTCTGATGAGTTGTTATCGGCCAATTATTTTCCTCCGGCTGTCAACAGAAATGAAGCTGTATTTCTGCAAGCATGGCTAACAACCCGCAGGGAGGCCTGTCTGTCGGGCGTGTGGTAGTGTTGGTGTGTTTGTGTGTGTGTTTGAGGGAGGGGTTGCGCTACATAAGCCAAACAAATAGACTGCCTCCTTATTGACCGCCTCTCTCTTTTCCCACTCTTTACTTTACGTTCCTGTTCAAATTCCAGCACTCCTTTTTTATTTTTTTAACCCTCATCCTTTGAGCTTTTCCCTTTCTTACACTTTTGCACCTCTCTACATGCAGCTCCTATGTTTGGTTTTGTCGCAGAATGTTCTCCCATCTCTCGTTTTTCCTGCCTCTGTCGTCCCCTCATTTACACCGGTCTTGTCCTGTTACCGCCGTCTTTGTATTCCTCTCATGCTGGTTCAAAGTTTGTCAGTCTTGATGTATTTGTCTTCTTCTTCTCGTCAACTTTCTGGTCTCGTTCACCCACATATTCGCACACACATGCGTCAACCCAAGCGAGGCGAGTCATTTGTGCACACGAGCACATAGGGAAAATAAACAGGGGCAGACACAGTCGCAGGCTCGGTGCAAGGGAGCAAAGGCATAACCAGCCAAAAACAATTAAGCACAGAGAAGAGATGGGCCCGCTAGTGAGGGACATTTACATTAATGAAAAGGACTTTGAGGGGGAACGGTGGAAGCTGCATGCCCAGAAAACACACACACAGGCTGTTTGCTTCACTGCTGGACATGCCAAATAATGATCTCTACTCTGTCTCTGTCTCTTTCTCCCCTCAGTCTCTGTTTCTTTTTCTTTGTCTCTCTCTCTCCCCCCTCCTCGCCCCTCTATTCGACGCACCCTCCAGTAACATCCAAATCACGATCTAATCTTTACAAATGGCATACCTACGGAGCTGCGTGATGTGTCACCCCGCATCATAAACTCGGCCCAAACGCAAGAGGACGTCTATTGTGCTTGACATTCCCCTCCCTCCTTTGTCATTTCATCATGTTAAATGTCAAAGTGTGTGTGTTTGTGTTTATGTAAGAGTGCATATGAATGTGTGCGGGCGCGTTCTCTGAGGGATATGTGTGTGGCGAATAGGGGTTATGCGCGTTTTGCATACATATTTTTTGTGTGTTTTCTGTTTACCTGGCTGCTGTGTCCCTCACAGCAACATGAATAGTGTGCTAACAGATACTAAACTGCACATTCAGAGGTCTGAATATGTAGATGTGTGGACTTTGGCATTGTTAGTGGACCAGTAACATCATGGAGGTCCATTTTTGCATCAGTATTTCCTTTGAATCATGCTAAAAACTTTTTTTTTAAAACTTTAGCGTTTACCTAGTATTTAAGTTCAGACCTAACACTTCTTCTGCAGGCTGGACAGGAACTCGCTAACGCATGCCATTTTGTTCACACTTCTCTAAAGTGTGAATGCTTTGCAACCCCAGGCTTCTGACTGAAAAAAGTTTGTCCAACAGCCTACATGCTGACAGACACCACCAGTCTCTTGGGACATTTGTTATTTGGTTTATATATATGTGTGTGTGTGTGTGTGTGTGTGTGTATTAGAGTAAGTATTAAAAACTTACCATAAGACAGGGGGATGAAAAGTTTTGGGTTTTTTTTTTTGTTTTTTTTAATTAATTATTTTATTTTTGAATCTGGACAAAGATGGGGGAAAAGAATCTGCAGTAAAGTCATTTATTTTCATTTTAGCAGTTACTCACTCAGCACGCATCCAATTAAGTTTTACAAACCCTTATTTCTTTCTTACAATACTCCTCTCATTTGATTGTAGTCTGACTTCCCAGATGTTGACTGTGGGTATAAGCCAGCCTTATCCACAGAGCATTTCACAACTTTCTCCTCCCTTTCCGCCGTCTGTATACAGCTGTTTTTAAATTTAGCTTTTGATTATTTTGATCATGCAATAAGGCATGCCTGCTTGTTTTTTTTCAGTGAATACGCCATTTGACGTTGCTAGTCTACATTTGTGCTAATATTCCAACAAAACAATTCACCTGTCACTATTTTGCAGGTGCACCATCACGGTATCCTGGGATTGCCCAAGACATTTGGGATTAGTATAAAGGCATACAATTGATTGACAAATGTTTATTTATCCACAGCAGAATGATGAGGTGCAGTCAGACCATTCTCCACTACTGAGAGAGATAGTTATGAGAGACTAATACAATACAGAAAAAGACGTCCACACTTTTACGATTCAGGTTGACAGGATGTTTAATGTCATAGGATGACACAAGGTCAGAGGGTATTTTATAGGTGTGTGTTTGTGAAAGAAAGTGCAGTGATTCTGTGCTTTGGTATGTGTTTCATGTCAATTTTTGCATATAATCAGTAGAAAGTATATGTGTTAAAGCACTTGCATATAGTTGCATGTGTTTCCATACAGGCGTACTATCTAAATGTGTCTCTGATTATTTGTTTGTATGATTAAAGTGTATCTGTGCATCAAAAAATGTAAAAATTGGCATTTTTGGGAGCATAATATCTGAATATCCGTCTACATGCTGTTCCACAGGCTATTCGTGTGTGTGTGTGTCTCAGAGGGAGATTATTTGTGAAACACAGAATCGTCTGTGTGTGGTGGCTTTTTTTGTTTTTTGGGCATGTTTGGGTTGAATTGTGTGCGTCCTTGAGGATATGTGGGTGAGCCGGGCTGACTGGGATAGGAGGAGACATGGGACTCATGGAAACGGTCGGCTAAAGCCAGCTCATAGCCAACCTGCCCCCTGGAGGGGCGGAAGAATTCAGAGCGCTGTTTCTTTGCAAGAGCTTGTCAGCCAAAGCAGCCAGGGGTCCAAAAAATCACAAACGATTACATAATCTTTAAGAACTCACACATACACACACACGCACACACACACACGCACACACACACACACACTCACATACACATACACATACACAAACGCAGGGACATATGGCAGTGTTCTGGTACTGGTAACAGCAGCAAAATATTAGGTGGAAACTGCAGCTGCTTTTGAAAATGGAAACCAATGCACATTCATCAACACTGCTTTAGTTGTTTTCACTCGATTCTCATGTTGTAATTGCTTGTTGCTTTCTCTGTAATATACCGTTGCATTGTTATATACAGTGGACCCCCCTCCTCGCCTCTTCAGTTACATAATATCCCTGCAGGCATCATTAAGGTATCATCTTACTTCATCTTATCTCCTCTCTAAAAGTCACAGAAATGATGCATTATTTTCATGACCTTTCATTTAAATGAAGGATGGCTCGAGATTCATTCACCTCTTGTCTTGTTTGACTGCAAAGTAGTGCGACTCGCCGGGCTAATTTTAGACGCAGGGAGCTGCTGACCTTTCATTCAGGAAATTCTGATAGTTGCTGTTTTGGTGTGTGCTTGTTTGTATAACTACCTGCTGAAACAGAACAGGCACCAGAATACTGGAGCTGTGCATGGCTGGCAGTGAGTGCAAGGACAGGGACAAAGACAATAGCTGTTTGATGATAATAATATACGGGATCATTTTCAAGATGTGAAATGCAAATGTATTATTATTTTTGCAATGGTAATGTAAATCAATTAGTGTGGAATTCATCGTCTGTGTGGGTGCATTTTGCCTTTGACTATAGAAATAGGAAGAGGAGCTTAGCTGGCTCTTTAAATGCACCGGATTGTGTAAATTATTTATAACAACTAAATATATAATATAAACATGAAGCAGAGTAAACAGAAAAGTCAACAGCTATAAATAGTTTATACCAACCAATACTGTTAACTGTAAAAACTGTAACTAACAATTAATGCTTGTATGTCAGAAGCCTGAATAAGCTGATTTTGTGTGCCATAGAGTTCTTATGTTGCTCCAGTGTGTTGAAAACACCTTGTAATGGGTTGCATGATGGTATGATGAACACAGTACATATTAGACTGCATGTAATAGCAATTTTCTTTTTTTTACTGTTAATCAATTTTCAATAATGCTTTCTGTTTCTGTTGACAGTCCATTTCCAATTTTAGTGTGCTCATGTGCCTTTAAAGAGCCCTCATCATGCTCATTTACTCATTCTTAACTTTATTCTTAGGGTCAACTAAAATATATTTCAAGCTTAATGTTCAAAAAACTTTTTATTTTTCTCATACTGCACATTGCTGCACCTCTGTCTGAAATACTCAGATTCAGCTCTCTATTTAGGGTCCCTCTCCCGAAAAGCCCAGTCTGCTTTAATTGATCAGCTTTTGTGGGAAAAGCAATGCAAATTTGGTTATGTATCTTAACCCCGGATATATGCATCGAGAGGCATAGCTCTAGCAGAAGCCGATTCTTCTTTGTGGGTTTTCCAAACTAGTTTCTAAGTAGGCAAGAGGCCAATATCCACATGACGACATGAATAAGTAACGTAAGAAAAGCGCAGACTTCAAACAAGAAGTCTGAGGCAGGTAAGCAGCAGCGAAACAAACTCCCCTTTTCCTAATGGGGAACTAATTTGTCCAGTTATTCCAATACGACGTGAATGCAGCATGAGGAGACATTTAAAAAATACCTTTATTAAGGGGCAATATTTAAAAACATTAAGTTCTAAGATTGCCCATAAAACCAACTTGATATTGTTTTTCATTAAACCTTTCACTGTTTCCTAAATACCCACTATTAAACTGTTGGAAAGCTCCCTTCAAACCCTCATAGACGTTACACAAGTGGTTAAGCATCCCTTCTTGAGGCGAGGAAACTGAACTTCAAATTATTCAAGTGCCCTTTTAATTGTACACATCCACATCTCAAAATATTCAAAGAGTCCCACCAAATAGGACGATGCAAAATGCCCTCCATTCCAGTCCCTGCTGCTGTTGCTGCTGCTGCTGCTGGCAGTAACTCCCAGCAAACTCCTCCTGCATCCTCACAGGCATTCAGCTGAGGAATAATAAAAGTCAGCCTCATAATAAATTGCCTCACTGTACCAGAAACGCCAGAGTAAGACAAGAAAAAATGGTGGGAGGTTCCTGTGGTAAATATCGAAGGAGAGCTTCAATATTTTTTTTTCATTATACAACAGCCGCTCAGTACTTAGCACTTAGCGTGGGTCTAACTGCTTGTGTGAAGATGTAGTGTGTGCGGCATAGATAATTCAACCCCAAGTGATTTCCTCGGCTATGCAGGTAGCTTGTGAACCCCCGTCACCCCCAGCCTGATGGAGCTCCCCTGTGCCAACTGTAGAAAATATCTCCTCCATTTCTTTCGTCTTAAGTTTCTGTTGTGAACACACATGCTGCTGATGCACATGTATTGATTTGTTTTCATTGTGCTGGCGTGGTTTTTCAGGGGTAGCCTTAGTGTCTATGATAAGCTCTCCTCCCCACCCCATCATAAAAACAAAACTGCCAATTGTGTGCATTAAGAGGGACCCTGGCTTTCAGGGGAGAGCACCCAAACTGCCAATCCACACACATGACAACGAAACAGGCTTCTAGTCCAATGCACATAATACACAAGCGCACGCAGACATCTCATTCAGACACTCAGCTTCCTGCCTCCCCCACAGTGTTGTTGCTGGGG
Organism: Dascyllus trimaculatus; assembly: GCA_024666655.1. Classification (NCBI taxonomy): domain Eukaryota; kingdom Metazoa; phylum Chordata; class Actinopteri; family Pomacentridae; genus Dascyllus; species Dascyllus trimaculatus. The sequence continues at coordinate 11,798,898 of CM045468.1, read as the reverse complement.
AGTGGCTTGCTGAAATATCACCTTGAGTCTTGCCATTTCCCAACCTCATTTACTTTATTACAGCAAGTGTCTGCCACGAGCGGAAGGGGGGGGGGCACAAATGGGAGAAGTAGAAAACTGGAGATAGAAGGGGGAAAAAATGCAAACACATTCTGGTGTCGACATGTATGCACGCACAGACCGCCATAATCAGTCTCGAGGGGGGACTCCGTGGAGAGAGGGGAGATTAATAGAAGGAGAAGGGGAGTGTTTGCTGTTTGTGTGAGGGGTTTGGGGGGTCTGTTAGCACCGGCAGCATGAGCCAGAAGGAAATGTCATCATCAGGGTTGCCACAGCACTGGTGGAGATGCTCTCTCGTCCTATACTTCATTCATCACTCCTTTGTTCATACAGTCTTCCATCTATCTCTTTCCTTCTCCTTGCTCCATCTTTATCCCTCTCCCATCTTGCTATGTCTCTCTTTATTCCTTCACTCCAGTCCGTCCTCCTCCGGTTTCACTGCCGTCATCTGGCAGAGCTCTCTATAAACATGCCAGAGACAGTGCCTCCTCTCTCCTGTTCCAAATTGTCTTCTTCTGTCTGAAACGGCCTCAATGATTGCATTCTCACACTCCATTGTAAAACAAAAAAAAGAAAGGACAAAAAAAGGGAAAGGGAAAGTGGTTAGCCGCCGTGTAGCGTGGTCCCTTTATGTAGGCAGCTGTTGAAAATCTGAATTGCCTGTCATGCAGGGGACTTTCCAGCTCGTAGACAAGACACAATGGAGCTGTTTTGACGGAGGGAGATGCAAAGCAGAAGACCATTCTTCATAATGGCGCGCAATCATTATGATGTCCTGACTCATCACTTGGCGGCCTGCGTAACATTGCAACACACATATACACACATGCAGGATGTGGCCCACGTAAATTATAGCTTGATGGTACAAATCAAATGGAAACTGCATACACAAACAGAAGGAAACTGAGTGGATGTTAATGATATGACAGTCAAATGTGTTTTGAAATGTCATTTGGTAAATACCAATTAAAGGGCAAAATGGAGCAACAATATGGAGAGCTTTTTGTGTACAAATGATGCTGACAACATATTTTGCACTGACATATATCTTCTTTGATGTTTTTTTTTTCTTATTTGGGAGGAGGGGTCGGGTATTTCAAATGTGAAATCATCCAGTGCATCAGTATGGTTTGGAGTTTTCCTTTGTGTTTTGCAGGAGAGGGCTCCTTTTGTATGTATTGATGGAATTTTTGCACCTGGTTTCCACCCTTTAAATTCCCAAATGATGGTATACACGGTTTGTATAGCATAACCAACATGAAATCGAGTCATTTAAAATTCTCCTTTTTTTTATTGTTGACTTGAATAGTTTTTAATGTATTTTTTGATTGTTTGTTCGCTGTTCATATGTACTGGGTAGACAGTGGTATTTGTTCTCTTTTTGCTCTGTTTTTGGTCTCCACAGTTTCCTAATGGAAATGTATGATAATTTATCTACTTTATGTTCAAAATATGTTCATCAGAGTTAGTCGGAGGCTTTGTCTGTTTGCTTATCTTTGGACTGATTCTGATGCCTCTCTTCTTCACCATCATGGAAGAGTAACTGTACATTTATGTGTAAACAGGTCAAAAAGTCCTGTAAGCAAAGTTGGCATTCGTAATATTTTTGCACAAAAGAAGAAAACGGCAAATGCTCTGACATCACAAGCTCAAACTCCCTTCTCCCTGTCTCCATATGAAAACTTCAAACTGAGTTTCTGAACATCTTCACCCTGGAAGGAGTTTTCCCAAAAGCCATTTGGAAAACTGAGTCAATAGACGAAAGGCTAAAACTCATAGAAAACGCTGTTTTAAAAAACAATCCTGTATGTGTGAACAAGGCCTCAGTTTATCACAGCTTTTCAAACTGAAAAGAAGTGCAGCTGAAAGGGTTGCAGATAGCCATGTGTCTGAACCAAAATGTTACTTTTGTGGTGCTAAACATGTAAAAACACCCTGCAGAGCAGACAGCAAGAAATTACCTGGTTTTGCTGGCAGCTAGTAGCACACCAGGCACTGTGGACGTAGCTAATGCCAAAGCAACAAAAAAGTGTTTTGTCCCACATTTAGAAGTTTGTTTTTTGTATTTTTTTACACAACAGTAGTCCCTTCTTACCTTAAAATGGCTTAGATGTAACTCTACACTGATGCTTCCTTCAAAATGCGGAGATCTATGCACTCCCCACCTCTTTTTGCACTCAGCCTTCTTCACTCACTGCAGCTTGAGCGCACCAGCTCACCTGAGGCTCTACTTAAAACACTGTAAAACTACTCTACATTGACAAGTTGTATTAATGGAGTAATTCAGGCATACATGTCTGAAATAGAAACTGATTCTGAAGAATAATGATACAGAAAGCTTCATCTTGCAAGTTGACATGATTGGTTTGTTAGATTTGTTCCATTTAAAGGCCCCTGAATCTGGGTTTTTGAGGCAGTTTTAAGGCGGAAATGCATTTAAACTGCAATATACTGGTGTTAACTTTTTATTTTGCTCATTAAATGTCTTCAGCCATGTAAAAAAATGTCATATGGACATGTTTACATTTTCACCTGAAGGGGTCTTGAACTTTGCAGCTAGCTCTCTGACCTAGCCTCTTGTTTTGACGACTGCACATACCCAAACTCCTGCTCCTTAAAGTAGCTGAAGAAACAGCAAACATCCCCCCTAACTATCTGCCAATCACTGGGATGTAATCACAAATCAGTGCCATAAGTAGCTGGGGGGATTGACAGGTCTCAGAGCTTTTAAGCTGACAGTGGGTTCACTGACACCCTTCAAACCTCAGTAACTGAACCACTATGTCTGAACAAAGTCATAAAAGAATGACTTTTAACACTAGCACGTTATATTATTGATCAGTGGAGCTTTAGACATCCATAAGGCAGCCTCGTGATTTTTGTAATTTATTCAGCACAGCACTATTTAGTATTAATATATATTTAAAGAAGCAGCATCGGGGAAGGAGGGAGTCACATGTATTCATAGCATTACAGCTCGAAGCCAGGAGGCATCACTAACATTTTGGAGAAAAAGGTCTTGATGAAACCTTGCACATGCTCACTCACACTGGCCCTGCTTCCAAATGCTAAGGCGAGAGCGCTGCCAGTTTCCCTCGAACCCAAATCTCGGCATGAAAACATTTGTTTCTCAAACGAGGGAGGGCTTCGCTCACTGATCAATATGACAGGCGTCTGCAAATCCCTAACCTTCCCTTTTACTGTAACTCAGCTCTCTGGTAAAGCATGCTGAACTCTTTTTCGTTCCATATTATCGCTATGTAGTCTTGACTCATCTAGGCCAACTGGCAGAATAATAAGCAGAGAGGGATATTTGGTGGGACTTTAAGAGAGCTGAAACTATAGTGCTGTATTAGTGCCACTTTCACTCACTCAGATGAAGAAACACTGCCAGTGATTAAGCTTCTCGTGGATATGTGTGTGTTTGTGTGTGTATGTGTGTGTGCGCCTTGGCTCCATTGGGATGCCTGTAGCAGAGCCTTAAATTATACATATGTTCTCATTCCATTACCAGTGGCAACTACTAAAGGCTTCCCAGCATTTCCATTACCAAAATGAAGAGATGCACGCACTCACTTACACACACACACTCATATATATAGATAAATGTGTGCATGCATAAGCAGGACAGTGAGCTTTTGCTTCTACACCCAGTAGTGACAATCCTGCAGAAAAAACCTTAAAGAAATAATATTCATTTTTATAGACTGGAGTGCATCTGTGACCAAACAGTTGCCAGTTCAGATCCTCCACACGCTGGCAAAATCTGGACAGAGGGAATGAATGATTAATGCTCTGTCCTCCCTTAACAACTGCCACTGAGATGCCATTGAGAAAGACATTTAATCCTCTTCTCCAGTGGAACTGCTCAATGGCCGGCGGCAGCGGGCTGCACTTGTACTGGGCAGCTCCCAGTTGTGACTAGCACAGCTGAGGAGCAAAAAGGCAAATATTCAGTCTGGTAATTCTATAAAAGCAACAGACGAATCTAGTACGGATATCTTAAAGATGCACTTTCTCAATGTATCTGTTTGGTTCAAAGTCAAGTGCAACATGAATAATTTACTGAAGTGATACGATTCCATTTTTCAGTGCCACATGTGATGCTAACATGCATCTGTAATGGGAGATAAAATTTGTAATCCCACGAGCTCTGTTCTTGCATCCCATAGCCGCATTGTTTAACCACATTAGCAAATTATACATCATAGACAGATTATGTAAGTGGTGCTACATGTGTCACCATTTATGTATTTATAATATTAGCACTGTTCCAATAGCAAATAAAAAGATGCAATACTTTCTTGCACCAATATTTCAGACAGCTGGATGAGATACATTGCTTTAACATTCCAGCTATATTCCTCCCGCTGTGAATCTTGCTCCACTTCACTCCACCTAGCTGGACGCCAGATCTTAAACCTCCTCCGGTAAACACCAGTTACCTCGCTGAGGCTGCTTCTCATCAGCTTTCAGATCAGATCGGAGTGGCAGGCTCTGAGGAGAGGCGTTATCAGACAGCTGAACGGAGAGGTCCGGTCGGCCGGCGCTGCAGTCATTTGAGCCCGGGCTACGAGCTGAGACAACATCAGACAAGGATTAAATCAACAAACCAGGCTGACCCCGGGTGACCAGGCGGGGCTACTTACAACTCTGTGGAGAGGGAAGTATTTAGCCGGTTAGGGGAAAAGGTGCAGAGAGGGGAAGAAAGGGGCCATGAAGGGACAAATAAACGAATGAAGGGCATTCATTCAAGGAGACGGCTTTGCAGAAGGAATCGGGAAGCAGCCATTCCCATATATCTGAGATGATTCATGCTAGCAATATAGAATAATGAATGAGAAGAAGCATGTGCCAGTGGAATAGTGCCAGAGCCAATGGTATATCTTTTTTTTTTCATCTGCTCTGCTTGTCATTTGCAATTTCAGGAATTCTCATCTCTCCAGTTACACATAGAAGGCGTAGAATTTTTAGAGAGAGTGAATATCCCAAAGTATATTCAACATCCATTGTTACTTTTGGCTTGGTGCTGCCAGATAAGACTATAATTCCAAAATATTTCAACAGTAAATGTTGCAAAATTCATTTATTTCAACAGCACCGCATTGAATCACAGTGAAACTGACTCCAATGCGATGTCGACTTCTTCAGGTGCACTAGCTTCTTGCTAAACTCAGCCGTGTTCAGTGGGGTGGACATGCTTGTAACCTCAGGAGGGAAGCGGGTTTTACAGACTTCTGGTCTCAGACTGGCCAACAGGGGCCTGGGCTCAAAGCCAATAGTCATTTTTTAAACCTGAAAGTCATCCTTTTGCTTCTGCAAATAACAGAAAGCATATTATAAGAGTGGGATCATAAGGACAAGCTGCTACATATGACCACATTTCTTACTCTTACCATTACGAGAAAAACCACACAGTGCAGAACTTTTTGCCTCAAGGCAGCGGTTTGTCTTGAAGAGCTGTTTGATGAACTCGCCACTAGTTGACCTTGTTACTCAATTCACTGGCAGCGCAAGAAGGTAGTAATCTGAAAAATGTACAGCTTTGATGTCAAAGTATAATATAAAATGTTTTAATTTTCTTAAGAAGTGTGTCCACGGGGCATAATATGATAGCCGGAGAAGCACAGAAGGCAGGTGGACATGGGAGTAAGCGATAGGATAAAAAATAAGAAAAAAATTAAGAAAAATCACAAATAAATCAACACTCAGATGTACTTTTGGCCACTATGTGAAGATACAGAAATGTAATCGAGCCAGATTACAGCCAGCATGATGCCACCACAGGAAAATACACACAAGAACTAAATGGATCGATTCAATGATACACTTAAGACTTCATATTCATTATATCTATATTTAACTGGTACTGTGTAGTGGATACTGCAGCCTTATTTTCAGGGACTAAATACACAACAGCCATTTGACAGATTTTACAGATTTGGCATTTTATGACTGATCAGATCACGTTGGACTGATTTCTACTTTGCTGTGGACCCTGACAAATAACAGAAAGACCAAGATCTGTTGGTTGTTTGCGGGTTATTATGTGGTAGCTGTATGTTAAACTCAAGAGAATTCATTTTTGGAGAAGGCCAGCTCCCTTTAGACACAACCCAACTCTAATTGCATTGTATATAGTGTTGTTTATGAGATAGAACTGCATCAATGATCTCTTTTTTTGTTTATCAGATTATGTAAAGCCTTAGAAGCCTCACTAGCTTCTAGTTAATTATACATATTATGAAACAGGAGATGAAATTTGTGTATCCGTACTTCCCTTGATGTCCAAATACTTTGCAAGCACTCAAAACCTCACAGCAGATAGTGTTTTCTTATGCAGCACAAGTTTTCAGCACAGGTTTTGCCCCAAGGGCCAGAATCACTCCAGTCAAGTAAAATAAGCAATTTTGTGGCGGGTTTTTGGAGATTAGACTGACTTGAACCGAAAGTCTCATTCGCAGCTGCACAGATAGGAAGTGAAAACGGGTTGTTGGTCGTTTTATTCAAACATTCATGATTCAGCTGAACTACTTTATCAGATCTTTCCATAATGGCAATGCGGTTCAGAGCTGTGGGTGAATTGAAAATAGGTTTCTGTTACAGTTCGTAAACAATCTGATAATTTACTTGGCACTATAGAGGAGGAGAGGAGGGCGAAGCAGGGAGCAAGTTCGAAGGAGTTAGCAAAACAGAGAAATAGCATGAGCACGACTGCCAATTCAATGATAATTATAGTCTCAGGAAAAGGAAAAAACTCAAATCAACAGAAAAAAAACATATTGAGCTATGGATTCCTGCCCGGGGTGAGGTGCTGACAGTATCTCTTCCTGCTATCTGAATCTGTCACAGAGCTTTTTCCTCAATTTTAGTTCTCTAGAGTGCAAGAAGAAGAAGGGAAAAAAAACTCCCCTGCACTCAATCTCATCCATGGGCAAAGCCATCACTCACGCGGTCATATTTGAATTAGATGTCTAGACATACAGTTTGCCAAAGGACTACTCTGCTTTTGTCGTCGGGGGTTTCCATGCAGCCCTTATCCTCTATCAAAATGATAGACTCCCGGGAAGGATCCAAAGGCTGAAAAAAATGTGGGTGTAAATGGATGATATCTGGAGGGGGTTTCCTGGGAATGGGGTAGCTGAAGTCCTCCAAAGCCTCTTTCTCAGGGAGGGAAAGTGACATCCATAAGATGTGTCCGAATCAATATGTTGTGTTGTGACAGAGCGGCAAAAACAATAATAGGCTGTATGATAAGGGATGAAGCAGAAGTCAGTCCTGGTTGACGCTACAGCTATTCACACTACTTGTCACGTTTTGGAGGCAGTATAAATATGTATGATGCTAATTCCCAGCACAGGTAACTGGAAATGCATATGGAACCTATTGCCAATTTAAATTAGAGTTAAAATGCTCTTGTGAGACATTAAGGATGGGAATCGCCTGGTGATGACTTGAAATTTAAATGATGACCTTGGGCATGGTGCATAATTAGAATTCAGTGCTGTTGGTGGCCGCACAAATACAAAGAACTGTTGTGTATTTCATTGTTTACTTGTGTGCTTTTTCTAGGTAGTAGCAAATAAAAAAATTAAACTTTATTTACATTATTTTTGTAAATTCTACATACAGTTAAACTTTATTTATGTTGCCAACTGATTTTGATCACTGTGGAGAAATACTCTTCATATTCACCATTTGATTATTCATATTAGCATGCTAACTTTTGCTAATTAGCACTAAACACAAGGCATAGTTGAACTGATGAGAATGCCATTAGTTTTGCACAAGTTTCATGATAAGCTTAATTATTGGGTGCATTAAGACTCACCGAAGTTATTAGAATTCATCCTTTTGCCCATTTAGTAATTGCCATTTAACTCAAAAGTGCAAATGTCAACTTCATGGTCATGCTAAATTTAAAAAGTCAAGGAGGTCACCAATCTTTTAACTGTTCATTCTCTGTGCACATTGGGTATGAAATTGTGAGGCAGTCTAGCACAAGAGTCCCCAAAGATAACAGTGCCAGAGACTTGTGACCCCCATAATCCGCACAGCATGCAGAGGCTGCACATGTACTTTGGTTGAGGGTGAACCTCTGTAAAGAATTGCTGGTTGAGGCAGCAGATTATGGGCTATGATCCCGGTCAGAGAATCAAGGCACATGGAGAGAGAGATCTGATCAATTTTCTTTTAATGATATTGCTGGACTTGGACATTGGTTTACACGCCATTTGTGTGTGTGTGTGTGTGTGTGTGTGTGTGTGTGTGTGTGTGTGTGTGTGTGTGTGTGTGGTCTGAAAAATAAAGAAAGAAATAAACTGTGTGACAATAGATATTCTGCATGTTATTTATTAGGTAAATCAAATAATAAGCTGCTGTATAAGCGTAAGAGGCAAAGCATGCTAAACAACATAAGAGCCTTACATATTGAATGTTAATTAAGTAATTCAAACTTTAACAGTAAGCAGGCTAACTCAACAACAAACATAAGCTAATTCAAACTTACACAACATAATTCCATGCAAACACAAACTGGAATAGTGAACAAATGAAGTGAACGCTCCACGTTCCCCAAAAGCTCGCTGGAAGCTGAGGCAGTAGTGATATGCAGGCATTGCTGGACCCCAGGTGAGAGATGTACAGTATCAACTGGCCTTTTAAGCGACCAGACCAGATGGGTGCAGATGGCAACAGGTCCGCCTGGTGGTCCTGGATGCACTGGTTGGACTGGGGCTCTCAGGTGAGTCATGTCAGACCCGATTAAGAGTAGAGGTTGGGCACAGTTCACCGGTGGTAATGGCAGCTCTCTGAGGTATTTGTATTCCTGCTGCAGCACAGCAACTGGATACGTGTGTTCAGCGAGAGCCAGTCCCTCCGCGGTGAAGACATGGGATATCAGGTGCTTGGCCGTAATGGTGATGATACCTCCAGTGAGACTGAAGCACCATTGATTTGCTTAACGCTTTGGTGCACAGTGTGCGGGGGTAGAGTTTCCGGGTGGCATGCAAGGTTGAGCTGTTGTACCACTTGAGGAAGGACAATGCTCCTCTTTGAGCCGTCATCGAGGACTGCATAAGTCTCCATCTTCCGGTTGCGATTATGGAGGAGGACCTTGACCACTCTCAGCATCACTCTCTGGGATCTGTTGGGCGGGTCCAGATACACTTTTGTGGGAAGTAGACTGACCGTGTACACTTTCTTCTTGGTTTCCTGAACTGACTCGTGCAAGATAGTGAAGTGCGTTTCCTTACAGGTTTAACAATGGCGCTTAAGAGTACACCGGTCCTCAGTGTGATTGCATCCACATTTCCAACACCATTTACCATCCCTAAGCCACTTTAAGGCCTGGTCAGTGCTCAGTTTGTTCTTCTTAAGATAGTGGTCGCAACTGTCACAATATGGACAGTAAGGTTTCGGCTTCGATTTGAACCTTGACTGTGTGGTCTGTGCCCCAGTCGTCTTTTCCCTGGTTTCCTTCTGAGCTACATGGAAGCATAGAGTTGTTGACTTCTCTTTGTGTTGGGAAGGTTGCTGATGTCTCCTAGCCAGTTGGGAGATATCAGTCTGATACAGTGCTGGGTTAGGGTGAGTCACAGTTTTGACATAAATGTGTTATTTCTTATCCTTTTTAAATCTGATTTCTGGAAATCTTCTTGCAATCTCACTTTGATGTTTTGACCACCACTTTGTGAACCACAGTTCTACACGAAAGGTTTTGATATTTCACTATAAATGACAAACTTAATAGTGGCTAAGAATCACTGACGACTGTAGGATTCATCATCTGGACACTATGAATGTCCATGCAAAATTCCATGGCAGACCATCCAGTAGTTAAAGATCACTCATCAGATATAAGAGGAAAAATGGTACTTGGAGATGTTGTACTGTTATCACCTTAGTCAGATTTAACTTTATTGCTTTAATAAATAGTATATGTACCTTTCTGTTGCGAGATTCTATGGCAGCAGACACCGGATGCTTAGTCATCGTGCAGTTTCTTCTTTTCATTTTTGTCTGTTGTCATTCACAGATATGCCAGATTTTAGCTTTCATGTAATTTATTCGTAAAAATGTGGATGTTTTAGCTAAACTTTAGTCAATGTAGGTCATTTGAGGTCATATAAGTTATTTATTACAACAAATAGTGCAATATTAGTTCATCCTTAGAATTATAATTGAAAATTGTATCTGTACATTACAGAATAGATGCCGTTTAATGTTGTGTTTACAGTGCAGCTAACTTATGACCAACAGAGTTGAATGGCCTGGCGTGTTATTTGATTAGAGCCCAGTTTGAAACACGATACATCAAACTGCCCTAATTGTTAGCATCATTATCTTACAGGTATGTTTGAGCGCTCCGACACCACCTCTATGGCGCTACATAAAAATCTGGCCTCGGAATCAGATCAAATGGTGTGCAGGGGGCTGATTATCAGCAGCGTTTTATGAGGTGAAGTCGCTCGGTGTGCTCACGACACCAAGAAAAACAGTAAATCCTGGCATCAGTGATCCATTGGCCCTCATTCCTACCCCTCTGCACTGTTCACTCACCTACGCTTGACTTTCCCTGTACACCGTCAGCTCGCCCACACACTCCTGCTTCCATTTTCACTCGTCTGATCTTGCCGGAAATTGAAACCTGCTCTCTGATTAGTATTATTTGTGTGCTCATCATACTTGCTCTTTCACCTTTCTTTGCAAAGATTACAGGTCAGCGTCAGATAATTCACAAATGTCCACACAAATTTGTGAGTATGAATAGGTGCACCATGCTGTATTTGTGTGTCTGTGTGTATGTGTGTATGTATGTGTGTGTGTGTGGGTGGGTGGCAGTCAATTAAACAAACAGACACTGTCCTTGGATAAGCTTTCTGGGTTTCACAAGCACCTAGCTTCGATTCAGGGAACACTACAGTTCTGTGTGTTCAATTCCCAGCTGTATAACTGGCTCCATCATACATGCTGCGCACAGAAAGCAGTGGAAAAAAAGGGAGAGCAGAGGATGGGGGGGGCAAAAAAAGATGGAGAGAGGTAGGGAAATGGTGGTTGGAAAGGAAGAGACAACACAAGATAGAAACAGAGACCTAGAAAAGGAAGAAGATCCAGAGGAATTAAATGCACCACCCAACAGTGCCATCTAGTGGACTGCCTTATCACCCGTCTCCTCATTTCTTCATCCTTTTTCCCCCCTTTATTTGTCATTGTTTCTTGCCACAGTACCTCCCAAATCTTACAACTCAGCCCAGACACGCAGCCTCACACATCACGCACACCTACGTGCACACCCACGGCATTAATATGCATGCAGGGCAGTGCATGTACGCCTGCACAGATTACTGATTTGGCATGCTAAAGTAGCAATGACTCGTAATCTTCTCGGCGTTCTGTGCCCATGTACGGCAATGATTCAAAACAAGCGAACACACACTCGCAGGGAGACACACTGTGTACAAGTTGCTAGCCAGGATAAAAACACTTGTTTGTCCCTGCTGTCCTCTTACCCTTGTTTACTTCTATTTGCCAGTCTCCTCACATTGTGTTTTTTTTTTTACCTCCCCTCATCGTCTCCCACTCTTTCTCACCCCTTTAGCACACCTCTCACTCTCTCTTTCTCTTTCTCCCCCCTCCCTCCCTTCATCTCTCCTTCTCCAGAGCGCCACCACCCAGACTGTAAACAGCGGTGATGGATTACTAATTGTCCTGCTCTAGATGCAGCGGGGTGGAGACGGCTGTGGGTGGGTGGACTGGGATGCTGTGGGGTTGTGTACGAATGTAAATCACACAATTCAAAAAGATTTATTTTTTTTTAAAGAAAAAACCCTCCAAATCCTCGCACACACTCCTGCGTTTGCGTATTCTGGGTCAGACGGTTTATGCTGCGGCTATAGAAATGATGAGACGCTATATGACAGGACATTGTGACCTTCACACTCTCATGTCCTTGATGAGCGTTTGCAGTTTGATACCTTGCCCATTAGTTTTGCTTTGATAGCCATAATTAGGCCCTTGGGGGATCTGCTGCAATCTTCAAGCAATAAACTCCGTCCTGCAACATAAAAAAATAAAGCAGAGCTTTTACTGCAAAGGTGTTTTTCTTAAGTGTTGGTTTTTCGAAAATATAAAAAGGAATTTTAAAAAACTCAACAGAGTTAGTGGCCCTTTTTCTCGTGATGGACACTGGTGGTGCTGTTGATTTCCCACAGTGGAAATTTTGATGTCAGGATGGGGACCATTTTTGAATGAATATGAAAAATGGGCCAAATAAGGGAGTTTAGCTTGGCTGCTTCGTGGACGAAATGCCTGTTGAGTTGTCATGTCTCAGAGGTGCTTTCTTCTGTCAGTCATTTGTACCTGATGACTTATATCATTGCTTTCTTTCTGTTTTAATTTGTGCTTTTTAAATATGCAAGTGCAAAGAAGTCCCACAACCAAAAGCACCCAATCCTGCAATCCCACAGTTTAAATAGATGGAGCTATTTACTGAGCTCATTTTTGCCATGGATCCTAATTTAAATGGTCACTTCCTCAAATAAGATAACATAAGTTTAGAAATACAATACACAATTTCAAGGATATGTTTCATGACAGTCATATGTAGTATTTGTTTTCTTTTATACAAGATGAGACTAAAATAGTGTGATTGATGTGCAGTCAGAACCTGATCTGGACATGGTGTGAATGTGGAAAAAAGCATGAATGCAACCATTTTTGAGGCTATAGAAGGAAAAAAAGTCTGCAAGGAGAAAGATTTGAGGAGATGTGGTTCACTGGACTATACCTCTATATTATAGTGTTGGATGACATCAGTGTTTTTAAACCCTTAATGACAAGCACATTAAGATTGGCCAGACTTGACATTGCTAAAATTTTGACATTGGTAAAAGCAAAATGATACCAGAATTGAAGGATAGTAAATAAGCTTTGAATGTGGACCCTAATTGAGATAAAAGCTGCAATTTGCATTAAGGAAAACTTTCCATTTTCATTGCACGCAATATGCATAATAACTGTAATTTTGCCAAAATAATAATCCTTTTTCTCTTTAAGATGACATGAATGGCAAAACAAATAATGTTTTGAGAAAAAATAAGTTCACATTTGGCTATGGTGGCTGTTTGCTATATGAGTTTAACCAGTCAGGAGACCTTGTATGTACAATATGCTGATAAGTAAACATGTTTTCTTGTTATTATGTGCAGAATTTTATGAAAGACTTAATGCCACTCTCATATTTGTGAGTTAAATAGGAAACTTTACCAGCTCCAGTATGTCCTTTGCGCAATGTGGCATTGGCTGTCTGGCAAGGATCTTGGTCACAACAAGATGACAGGAAGTTATAGTGCCCAGCCAAGACATCATTGGCAGATTTTGCCACCTTTGGATAGTTCACACACAAACTCTGTCTCTATACTTTGTCCTAAGCGATCTTATTTTAGCTACTATTGTTCTCAAGTTGCTAAAATGTCAAACATCTTCTGGTTCCAGTTTGTCAAATATGACAGTTTTCCTCCATTGTATGCAATTTTACATGTCTTGATTGATTCATCTTTTTAGTTTTTGACTCTGGGTTACACAAAACCAAACCAAACCATAAATGCATGAAAACAAAGTAAAGTTTGAAAGGGTTTTATATCCAAATAGCGTTTTACTGGCTCAGAATGGGATTTCTTGGAGTGTTTGCACATGACAGTCAAAGTAATTAGTTTGCATACAGCAAAAGTACAATTTTAAATTTGAATTTGACAGCAATCTGTGCATTTCCCTGTTCTTTTTCTGACCATTTTCGAAACAAAATGTCTCATTTGCTCGAGTACCTGCAACCTCATGCTGGTTAAAACCTCTTTAGGGGCTCACCAAAAATAATTTTTAATGCAGAAGAAACCTTAATTACTATTGAACTGCATTATAGAAAATATTTTGGAGGTTGATTCATCTCAAAACATTACATTTTATCGTAACAAGTTCCTGAAATACCCTTTTAACTTTAATTGTTTAACTTTAATTAGGCCTTTTCATCTGAGAAACAAGTGAACGTTCAGCTTCTGTTATATAATTTCATTTGTAATAACATTTAAATTCATAATCCCAAATCATGCAATTATTAAGTTAAAGTTTGGGGTGAAGTTTTTCTTGTTTTTAAGAATTGATAATTGACAGGGCATTCTAATATTCTGAGGGCAAGTTTTTTTACTGCACTGGTCATGTTGTTTGCTTTGCAGGTTGTTGTACAGTACAGCTGTGAAATCCACAAACAGTAAAGTCTTAATGCGCACTAAAACTTGAGCTTGAGTCAGCACTCGCACACATCTCCTGATCGCCATCTCCTCCCTTCTGCTTTCTTCCTTCCTTCCTCTCTCCGATCTCAGTGGTCACATCAGCTATCAATTAAGCAGACGTCAGCCAGTGGAGATGTTATCTGTGCGGCTTTGGCTTGTGGTGGAGGGTAGAAAGAGTTGATTGCCCTAATGAATTATATATGCATTATTGATAAGCTCTACTTTTACCCAGCTTCTATAAATATATATTTATATAACGTGTCACTTTGTCTAATCGTCACCGGCTGGCCCTGTGTCCTGAAGCTCCTGGCAGGGGAGGACAGCCCAGGCGTGGTGCCAACTGTGTTTATATGCAGGTTTGCAGCTCGGATTATTTGGGAGGGACTGTGTTTGCATGCAGACTAAAAAAGCCTGGACATCGGTCAAAATCACTCTTATTCCAAATGAAATGTTCTTGAGTAAATATTTCAAGCAGCTGAGACAAAATGACTCCAAGTTTCCCCCTGAAAGCAACAAAAAAAGAAAAAGAAATGGCACGATACATGTTAGGATTGAATGATTGATTTTGCCTGCTAAGATTGGCCTCCATCTTTCTTCTGACAGTTATCGAGCAACTCGGCTGCTCGGCAAATGTCATTCATAATTAAAATGTACAAAAAAGACGAGTTCAGCTACAGGAGTTTAAGCTTGAGCCCCGGCAGACCAGGGCGTCTTGACTTCTTTGCAGATAAGGGGATTGATTTGATCAATCATCACCCCAGCTTTCAGAAAAAAAATCTCCTCTGGGCTTGAGCTGCTTGGTGAATTATTTAAATGGCAGTTTCCATCCAGATCCAGTCATTTTGAATGGGCGTGGCCATGCAGAGCAGATCAACATTTCACTGCTGTGCCATTCAAAGCCTAAATCTCGGTGCTATACAAGCTGGAGATGAGCATGTAAAATGTACAGAAGGTCCTCTGCCTCTCTCAGATGTACACATAGAAACAGAGGTACATGTCTTGCTCCAGAGTGAGAGCAAACACAGTCTGTAGTGGACAAATGATTTTAAAGGTTTGTTCTAGCAATCGGCCTATGAGTTGTGTCCTGTGCATTGCAGGACTCACTGGCACAAAGACAAACATCTTCAAATGTGCTTGCAGGTAAAACTCCTCTCTCCCATCATCATTCACTGCAAAATGTGTCGTGCAGCGGCGCTATGTGTGCATTTACATCTGTGCGCGGACTTTAATGTATGACAACGGTAGCAGGCGAGGATGCTAATTTGGGTTACCTGTCAAAACACACTGCGTCAAAACCAGACTACAAGTTATGTTGCTCTTTTTATTCAGATGACATGTCAGCTATGGCGAAATCTCTATTGTTTACTGTTTACCAGCAGTCCAAACTGAGACAAAATAACATGTCACCAGTAATGCGGTTTGTGTTCTGATTGGAGCATCGCAGTGACAAGTCTGTCACCGACTGTTGCAATCAGCAGCGGAGCTCTCTTTTTCTAAGCACTGTGATCTCAGTCATCAAGACGGGAAGAATCCCAACGCTGTCAATTGTAATGACATTTCTTTCTGTACATCTGACAGACCCTGAAAGTTCTACATTTAAGTAGCTCCCAAGTACAGTAGGTGTACTTTTAGGAGGAAGGAATAGCTGTAATTGCCATCATTTTCACACCGAAGCCTTTCATTTCCCCCATGTGGCCTGGGAAATTCAGCTTGACATTCTGAGACACATCAAGCCCCTTTTAGACCCTCAGTCTCCATCTGGTACCCTTTACTTTGTCTCACCACCTATGTCTACCCCTCTGTCATAATGTGGCCTTGTGCACAAAAAACTTCAAAAAATACTCTCCACACTTTGTCGGCAAGGCTCTGCAAAAAAGAAAAAAAAAAGCAGCAGCAATTACATTTGGAGCCTTGGGGCAAGGGGGAGAGGCAAGAGGAGGAGTGGGTGGAAGGAGAAGAAGTTGAAGGGGTGAGGATATCTGGGTGCGATTGGTCATGCCTTACCCTCCCAGCTGAATCTCAAAGAGACAGAGAGATGAGTGGAATGGGATTGCCCATTTTGTTCCTGGATAGAGGAATAGAGTCCTCCTCGGATCCGCAGCTTTGAACCCCCTTCTCACATGTCACAGATAGACAAACAGACATGCATAGACACACACTGACACACACACACTAGAAGCCTTGCTACTTTGGTCACTACACCCTGTGGGCCAAATGATGACTCAGTGCTTTAATCGTATTTGCAGGGGATTGATGCCCAGAGAGGAGTTTCCTTGCTGCAGACTGAGAGCAAGAAAGAGATATGGGGAGAGTGATAGTGGCAGAAGGAAGAGAAAGAAAGGCAGAAAAGAAAAAGGCAGCCATCAGAATCAAAGGTGCAGCTATTGAACCACGATGACTGTTTCACTGCGAACTCATTATTGTTCTCGGCGGTGAGAAGAGACAGCCTTATTATTCTCCTGTGCATAACAGGAACTCATAACAGGAGATTGCTGGCAGCATTTATGGAGTAGGGATAATGCTTAGGTGCTTCTTGTCCTCACCTTTGGCACACTCTTTTCTTGTATAATCCAATCATTTAGTTATTCTCAAGCTTATTTTACTTGTTAGCACTTCTCATTCTGCTGGAAAGTGGAAGATGAGGGTATTGGGAAGAGAGAGGCAGTTGATGATTTGGAGGGATTTGGAAATGAGAGGCGGCGGTAGAGGTTAGAAATGTAACTCATGGAAAAAAAACCTAATAAATACACTTGTGCATTGGTATATTTTCTTTTTCCTTACTTTCTATTTGGTTCTCCTCTGAGAATTTAGCAGAAATTAATAGCTGTGCTGTCATCGAAAAGAACTAGAGCCCGTGCATTCAAGGATTCAGCGGTTTCATTTTCTAAATGTCGCTGTTATACTCTTCTCCCAATATAATCTGCTCCATTTACATTTTCTAACCATAAAATGAGGGAATACAAACTAAAACAAAGTTCCTGAAGTGTGAACCACCTCACAGGCAGCTCAGCTATTATTAAAGTTGAAAGCCTTGTCTAAATTAAAATCTAATCCAGTGCTTCGGACAACCTGTCCTTGAGCAGTAAATAAAAATTGCCATTGTTGTTCCAAAGACTGCAAATAATCTTGTATCTGCTCACACATTGCATATGACATGTCATGTAATTTGTTCAGTATTTACCTTGAAGGATGACACAGCTGACTGTTGTTTGTTTGCTTTGTTGGTTTACAGCTCGAGATAGTGCCTCCTGTCTTGGGGACAAGCATTTTAAAACCCATAATTTTAGAATTTGACCGTCACTGTCTTTGATTTTGGAAACTGAGGGGTAGATCTGACTGAGAATTTGAGGATACTGTACACGGCAAGTCCTGGTAACCCTTAATAATGTCATGCTTTACTGTCTGTTTTGCTCTAAATGAGACCATATTTTACTAGATAATATCATGCTATATTGGAGAGGTTTTGAAACTAGTAATTTAGACCATAAACCCATTACAGTGGTAATGGTACAGTAGTGATTTAGCTAACATGCATACTTGCCATTGCCGCCAGAGACCACAGGTGTTGACTGCTTAAAGAATGTAACTCATATTTTTGCATTTATTCAAGTAAATATAGCCAATGAACTGCTGCCATTCAAATTCAGTCGCACATAACAGTAGGTTATTCAAAATTACCAAGAAACTCAGTGACAAGCAGCATATCATTCAAAAACTGTTCTTCTATTAGACTTCTCTAAACTGATCTGTCAAACAGCAAAAGACATTTATTAGAAATAAAGATTACCAACGACTGATCTACATTATATTGATCCAGAAACCACACACAAGAACCACCAGACCACAGCCCACCTGGTTGTTTAAGCACATGCAGACTTATGTTTAATGATCAGTATAACGCTTTCTTATCAATAACTGTGAAAGAAACATGATTTTGAGCTTTCAAGAGATTACATTAAAATTTTTATATGACCAATATCCATCTAAATTCACTGCTTGTCGTCATGTATTGTACAAAGGATTTCCTCTTAGGTGCACAAGCTGACTAAATGCTGACGTCCTTGCTTCATTTTCCTGCCCTTTATATCACAGCATCAGGCCTCATATGTTCAACGACAAGTTTGATTTATCCCATGGTATAAAGTCTATTTGGGGAACTTTTCGCTTTCTCATCAGAAATGAAGAAAAACTATAGTCACAGCCTCCTTCTGAATAGTTCTGGGCAAAAAGATGCTCCTTGGTGATTAAAGTAATGATGCTGAAAGAACTCCTTGACACAGTTGCCAGTTGGAGACACTCAAAATGTTGCTTTTGTGTCAGGACTGCAAAGGACAAATTGTAAAGGCTTTTAATGAGCTGTATATAGTGCTGTAAGCTTCAGTATGTGACATACAATGTATGTTTTTCTCATATTCACTGTCGGTGCCTGAAAATGTCACTTAGGCCTTGAAAATATCTGTCCACTCCAGACATGTCACACTTTCCACAGAGGGCTCTTTCTTGTTGATTTGCAAGAGAGTGCTATTCTGCTCTGAGCGTAGTCTTACAGTACACATTCAGACAAGTCAAAGATGTTGACTCTTTGGCCTTCAAATGGAAAAAACTAAGTGTTTGAGTAGCTACATATTGTCTGCAGCAAAGTATAGAAAATTCAATGAGTCACAGTTATGGACACCAATGGAGTGCATATATAGATCATCTTTATTGTTCCTACTATGCTGTCTGCCAAAGACGACCAACAGCAACTGCCCACACCCCAATGCTATGGTTTTTTTTTTCGCATGGCAGTGCTAAACACAATACAAATATCATGTTTGCAAGACTACTTCTATTTTTTTTTATTGAATCTTTGATTGACAAGTAACGTGTCCTCTATTGACTGTATATAAACTACCAAACTCCATTGGCCATTGACCCTAATTTGAAGTTAAGATGAAGTCTTAACACAATTTAAACCGATGAGTTGTATGAAAAATAACACCTTTACAGTCGTCATGTACAAGGAAATATTCTATAGACACCAAAACTGTTTCTTTTACGAGAATGTAACCATGTTATTTCTGCTGTAAACTTGGGCATTTTAACATGGAAGTCTATGGAGACCGATTTACTTTTGAAGCCAGCCCCCGGTGACTTTTTAGAAACTGAACTTTTTGGAAGTTCCATGATGGCTTACTATTTTGACCTTGGAAGTTACCGCTGGGTGTTCACCAGCTGTGATGTTTTGTGTTAAATGAGTTTGAGACATCTGCAGTTTTGAACAGAGCATGAATAAGAAAGTGGTGGTGGCCGGACACTATGGTGAATTTTGCCTGTTTTTTAGGATGCCGGAAGACAACACTATAGAACTGCTATAGGACTATAGAATTTACCCAGTGCTATATTATAATGGTTGATGTTCTGGTAACCATTTAAAATTATTTCAATTTGGGTCTGAGAAATCATGTTTTGGCAGCATTTTGGGATCACAGATTGTTTCTAATCATTTCTAAGAAGAACAAGTCAGTAAATAGAACAACATAAAACTGTAGAGAATGTAAAATATTTCTTTCTTGCTATTGTTGACAAAATAGTGTGCAAAAGTTAATTACATTTGACCCTAAAATTAAAGCAGATTTAAACTCCAGAATGTTCAGTAAAATCTGCTTTCTCAGCTCTGTCATCTTTAGTTTCTGCCTACTGTATGCTGTGTGACAAACTTTTGAAGCCGTAGAAGCTATGAGTCATGTGACATCGATGGAAAAATGAGTGTGGTGTTTGCTTCAAGAACCAGAGGCGGCCAAAATACCTCCTCCCACTTCACATCTCTATTAGTGTTTCTTACCATGCATTTGAAAGGGCTAGCTAGAAAGTTAACATTGCAACAGCAAATATTTGAAATGACTGCCTATAAAACAAATATTTATCTTCCCACTGATTCAAGCTGTAGACCACTGTGTACCCTAAAGCGCTGGTATTGATTTGGATACTGAGGTTTGTCTTCTGTGCATAAATCTTGCATAAGTTGCTTGCTATCATGCTACTCTCTTTCTCTATTTATTTTTAGTTTAATGGAGTTGAATGAACTTTGCTAACTCAGGCAACATAGCCAAAACATACTTTAATCTAGAAAACAGGAGGAAAATATGGGACTGTGATGTTTTACAATGTGCTGATTCTGCAGTGCATACAGATACACATAGTTATTATTGTGCAAATGCATATTAGAAGTAGTCGACAGGGAAACTCAAGGCATAGTGTTTTGGCTAAGAATGATTGGTTGCAAAGTCTGAAAGGCGAGAATGTTTTTCAGTTCACTGCCTCGACAATCGAAAACAACTCCAAGAAGGTTGACTTCTGAAGAATGACTTTGGACTGTGTCTGTATCTGCATCTCCATATGATAGGCCGCTAAACCCGAGGTTGCGTTTAATCTCACATTTTTCAAAAAGATAATGGGAAACCAAAGCATACGCAGCTCCAGCACAAGCTATTGACTAAGTATTTGCCATGCAAGGAAAATGAATGTGGAGAGTTTATCTCTATTTTTCTGCTTCCGCACACTTCTGCAGTTGAATTGGTCCAGGCCATTGCCATTAATACTGTGAGCATCACTTGGAGTGTTCACTCAAGTTAGAAAGCAGTCTGCAACGTTCCTCTATCAGTAGCAGGACTGCTATCGCAAGTGCTTTATGCCTTGTGGCTGTGTGCAAATATTGAAGGTGTTTTACAGAAGCCCATTTAAAATTCACAGATTTTTAAAGGGTGGGGCTTTATTTTATTTTTTCTAATCATCCATTTATTTATTGGTTTATTTTGCAGGAGTTTGTGCACCACAGTGGTGGCTCAGTTTATGGAACAAGGGAGAGCATTAAACCTTCTGAATTCTCTTGAAAAAATAATCAACCGAGCTGTGCAATAAAAACAACAAAGGCTAGCGTAATGAGCACAAGGCTTTCTCAGCGCCATTATCAGCCAGTGCGGAGAGATGAGGGCCCTCGCACAATTACAAGTCCCACACTTATCTTGTCGAAGCAGATTCTGCAGGGGAAAGAGATGCTCGTGTGCTGTATGTGTGAGTGGGTCTGTGGGAGGCGGAGTGCACAGCCAGGCCTTTAAAAAAAATCTCTGATGGTCCAATATTCTTTCGAATTCCACAAACTAAGCAGGCCAGCATAACATTTCCTCTCTTTATGCTGATTTCTATCATGTCACATAGGCACGTCATTATCTCAGACCGAGGCATGATGTATAGCAGGCCTTGTTAACCATTGTAAAGTGCTGAAATGTCATGTAACTATGATGGATTGGGTCATACGGCATTTATTATAGCTGCAGCATCTGTGTTAAAGGGTAAACCCTCACTGAATCACGCAGGAAACTGCTGGTGGCTGATTCTGTAATTGTGAGGCGTATCATGTCTGTGGGATGTGATATGTCCCATTTTGTCTCATGATGTATTTTTGTAGGTCTTTTTCTTCCCCCACAAATCCACTGCTTGTTAAAACAACTGCAAGGTATTAAAAGTAGCCTGCAAAACAAACATACCGTTACCTTTCTCACCAAAAAGCATGCTGTGTATCTTTGATTATCCTCATAAAAGTGGCATTTTCTGACCAACAGTTCAGCAATGTAACTTTAATTCAAAAAGGTTCAGTTATTTGTTAAAGAGTGGCTCTTGTGTTCAATACAGTTCCATGCTGCCTTCGGAATCTAGTGTTTATCCATTGCCATGAAACAATATGAGGATTTTCCTTCCAAGCAAACTATGCAGTAGCATTAGCTGATTTCCCTAATTGTCACTTCCAGCCAGACAGGAGAGAGTCACTTTGTGCTGCTTGGAGGGAAATCCTGCATTCTCTTCCATGGCAGTTGGCTGAAGAGTCGTGATTCAACAATGGTAAGGTTCATTTGTTGAATTTGTGATGTTGTAAGGTAATAGGACTCAATAACTTTGTATCTCTGACCTTGTTTTTCCTGTCACTCTCTGCTCAGCAGTACAAATAAAGAAGAAACACTCATAACTAAAAATTTAAACGGTTATGTGAGAAGTAAAAATAATTAGGTTTTGGTTGTGCATTAATGGAACATGATGTGGTTATGCTCATGCAAGTAGTAACTCTTATATGTCCTGATTCCAAATGAGGTTGCACAATCAATATCAAGACCTGTGTAACACATTCTTGTGACCACATTTTGGCTCATATTTCACCATGGACCTTCAAAAACAGCACAGTGTCGAAGTCTGTGAGAATTTCCATCAACATACCCGGGATGACCCAACCTTCATCTCTTGGATTATCACTGGTGATGAGAGTTGCGTCTACAGCTACAACCCAGAGTCCAAGCAGCAATCTTTGCAGTAGAAGATCCCAAGACTCCTGAGACTGAAGAGGGCTCTTGTCAGGAGCACAATAAGAGCATACTTGTCATTTTCTTCAACATTCACTTGAATGTGCATCATGAACTCATCCCCCAAGGTCACACTTTCAACACAGAGTTCTACTGCAGCATCCTGAAGCATCTGAAGGATAACATTCAGCACAAAGGACCTGAATTGTGGCTTGAGGGCATTTGAATGCTTCAGATGCACCATGCACCTGCTCACAGTGTGTTCAAAATGTGGGTTTTGTTTGCTACCAGGAGAGTTATTGCTCCCCACCTGTCCTACTCACCTTTGTCTCCCTGCGACGTCTTCCTCTTCCTTGCTTTGACACAGTGGAGGAGATCCAGTCCCATTGCAAGTGTGTCAGGAGCACTTGGAGCAGTGCATCGCTGCACAAGGTGACCAAATCTAAATTAGATGCAGTTTTTGCTTTTTACAGGTGCACAATTGTAACTTTAGGATTGCACCTCATATATGTCCCCGCGAGGCTTTGAAACCCTACCTTTGTTCAATGAATGGGTTTCACTTTTATGGATAAGTTTTATGGATACTGATTCAAGTGTAGGGGCTGATATTACAAAAGGACCACTCATATTTCTGCATGCTCCATGTGAGCTTGTTTGCATGACAATCAAGTCAAATATGACTCGGGAACTTTCTTTTAGAGTCGACTTGAAACATTCAAGCACACAAAACCAAGCCTAAAAAGTGTAATTCTGCACCAGCCCTCCAATCAGTTGGTCAATCGCATAGTCACTATCATCAGTCTAAGTGTGCCACAGGTTACATTTACATTATAATGGTCACTGCCAGCTTTACAAGTCTCGGAGAGATAAAGCGTTCATGTGAATAGTTGTTGCTCAGTGTTTAGCAAAGTTCACTTGAGTATATTTGTGAGCTTCTTCTTCAGCATTTTCCAAGCTTCAGGGTAGAATCTGCACCAGTGACAGAATGCTGCAGTGCCATTTACTAGACAGCAAGGGACAAAACACTTTGTGGTTTGTAAGAACTAGATTGCCGGTGTTGCTTTAAGCCTTCCTCCCACACTGCTTCTTGTAAATCTTCTGTACAGGTGGGAATTAGCAACAGTAATGTAGTGGGCCACGTGGACATCTTTTGTAAGGCAGTGGATTCAGAAGCCAAGCAGTACCCACACATTGTTGTGGTGCAACAGACGAAAGATTTTCTTGTCTGTTATGCTTTTACTTTTATCTGATGACTTCTTTCACCTTCATAGGTCCAAGTGTGAGTAATGGTACTTGGATTTTGAGGCAATGGGACTTTATTGACTCCCATTTACAAGCTCAAACAGGTGGTCAGTTGAGGTGTAGTTTCTGGTTTTCAGCTCTGTGAAAGTGACAGATTGTTGTCTGCACACCACGTTTCACCTCGTCACAAAATCCTCTGCAAGTTGAGTCATTGCATTCTGTGATTTGCCTCGTCATCTTGGTGTCATCTGCAAACTTTCAGCTAAGGTAGGTGCAAGTGTTACATGTGTATTGCTTCACCAAACCAAAAAAAGGAAAACAAAATCTGACCAGTGTCAATAATGACAGAGGATGCAGAATGATGTGACCTCTTGCAATGGTTGATTCAGTAACTGACGTCCCTCTGTTCCTGGATAGTGGTTCTCTCAGCATTATTCACACTATCCATTTTTCTAAAAAATGTACTCAATCCAAAGCACTCACTGATTAAAATGGGCTGCTCATCAAACTTGCAACATAATCATGTGTTGATATGACATATCTCTCGTTTCTCTTCTATTTTCTTGAACTTCTCTATATCTTAGAGATGTATATTTTACTCCATGGCCAGTTGCCCAGTCTGATGCTTTTGCAATCATTAAAAAAACGATTGATTATGAAGTTTTAACTCCCGCGCCAGAAAGAAAAATGCTTTCAAAGAGTAACACTTTTTTCTCAGCTATCAGCATTCGAGAGTTTTTCAAATGCTCTGAAGCCAACTAATTGGAATGGATTGAGAGATTTTTTTTCACAATCAGAAGAACTTTTAGATGAGAAGCAGTTGTGAAGAAGAAACGATCTTGTGGCACATTCTATCACTGATCATCATGGAGTATCCGCAGGCTGCCATTAGAGATTACAGTACAGTCTCATGATTTATTGTTTTCAGTTTGTGGCTTCAAGCGATCTAGCTTGTTTTCACAACTGTTATTGTATTGAACCATCCCATAAAAGAAAGATAAATATAATTTTTAAAGATATATTTCTTGTGGAGATGTTTTTACATCTTCATTGACAAAATCTGAAACTTTGAAACACCACACAGTGTGTTGACTGTCAGGCAGAAAAGACGGGGAGGACATCATTGCTCCTTGCTTGGCGCTTGTACACTGACACTTTTAATACTCCTGCCAGAGTGGAAATATGGTAGATGACCTAACACAGGGGCTTACTACTGATGGTCACAATGAGAAGGCTCAGTGTCAAAGCCATTATACAAGCCTCTGAGAAAACACACACACAAATCAACCTCTGCCAGCATGCCAAGGTTCTTGACTCCACAGAGAGCCTTCGGGGAGATTTCCCTTTTCATCAGCTTTTCTCTTCTTCTTCCAACCAGAACCAGTTAAAAGATTGGGATTTGATATGCTGTCAGTCATCTCCTGCCTGATTTGGATGGCAGGCGGGTTCATGAGCTGCTGTGGAGTTGATGCAAACCAAGCAGGGAGGAAATTTCAAGGCTACACAAGATTCCCCACTGAGCAGAAAGGCAATCATTAGGAATTAGAAAAGGGAGGGGGAAGAGGGAAAATAGTTCAGGGGAAAGGGGAATAAATTTAATGGCAAGTCAATAGGTATTGATTTTTATGTAAATTTCTACACAGCAGAGGGGCGCCTGTTCGGTCATGGGCTATCAGGATCCAAAATAAGGCTAAACCGATGAGGGGATATTATCTACTATTCACGATGTCTTGTGTTCTTCGCTATTCTGCATTTTTCTCTGCACTGCTACCTCTCCGGTCACTGACAGTTCTCATTCACCAATGCTCTTCTTTTTCTCCGTCTCATTCTCTTTTTCTCTCATACTCTCCCTCCCCTCTCCATCCCCTTTGTATTACTGCCAAGCAGTCAAATGGATGTTGGCATATTTTAGAGCCCTGTTGTCCAACTCTCTCTCATACGCAGGCCAAGTCCGTGGCTCAGCAGAGTGCAACTTGGCAGCCAACGAGACAAGCACACTAAAGCAATTAGCGCAGCCACCAACAGTCACTTGGAGAACTGAGCGTTCGTTCTGTTCACGAGTCAAATAGAGAGTATTATTTATATCCAAAGGTCAACTCTACCCTGTCAGAGGATTTCAGATCTGCTAATGTGGCACGTTTACACCGCCGGCGCGAAAAATAAAACACAGAGGAAGCCGAGTGATGTTAAAAGGGCAGTGCTGTGACAACGCCACCTCCCCTACACTTGCACGGCAGAGGTTGAAGCTGGGCGGTGCTAAGAGATCAGGATTTTAACATCCTGCCTCTCGCACATACGCAGACATGCAGCACACGGGAGCGCACACCCGACCAAAGAGGTCAGTCATAGCGGCACACTGTTAAAGGCGGCGGAGTATGACAACCTCAGAGGGGCCGACCGCCCTTGCTGTCAGAAAAGATGACCCTCATCTCACAGTCTTTGTTCCGAACAAGAGAGGAAGCAAAGCGGACAAAAAAATGACAGTGGAACCTAAGAATAGTATGTGCTGCCGGGATACCTGAGAGTAGATGGGCTGATATGACGTGCTTGGCATGAGTGTACTGGTTTCGTGTGGATTTTTTGGTGCATCACTCGATGAATAGTTGTTTCTGAATCGGAGGGTGTAGGAGTTGTGAAAATTAGCAGTTAAGGTGTAAAATGTGATAATTCAATTTTCATAAAAATAATGACCAGTTTTTTCTTAGTGTTCCTGATGCAAATTCAGTGCTGTGTCATGGTTTCATCAGTAAAAACTTTTGGCAACAACCAAGTAACACTATAAACATCATTTAAGTACAGTGTTAAATCCAGATTTTCACGGTTTCATACCAGCTGAACATTTTATTGACCTTCGAGCAATTCTGCAACTAATACAGTTTTATTGTATTATTTTGGTGCTGTTCAGTGGAGAAGAACTGAATCGTACACTAACAAACTCAGAATGCATGCAGGCAATGAGTCTTGACATATCTAATCTCTAATTGACCTCGAAAAGGAAAAAGGGTGGGATATTGACACCTACACAGGTCCTTGAGAATTACAAAATATACGATTAAATGTGCTCTAAAGCTGGTGTGTGACCCCTTGGGAATATGCACAAATACTAGGGCAATTTTGTTTAGCTCTACTCGAGTTGATTATTGCTTAATTAAGACTGCCACCTGTGGGATTTAACAATGCATTTATTAATGAACATTTCAAGCATCTCTTATCTAAGTATGACCCATGGCTTCTATTTAGCTTTATCAAATCACTTTAGAAAGTTTCAGTCATTGTGAAAATAATGCAATCGAAATGATAACTGGTGATCTTTAATGGCCTATTTTTAATATAGACCAGCAGAAAGAAGGGTTTAATTTTAATTTAATGCCTTTTACCTATTTATCAAAGTACAAGTTATGTTCAGGATAAAGGACTGATCTTACTTGGATACACATCCCAAATGACAGACCTGGACTAGGTATTACCCCACGTAGGCCTCCATACGCCCCCTACGTCAAGTCTGTCAGTCTGAGGATTGCATTGCTTCATTGGATCTGAAGAGGTTTACAGGTTCATGGGTGTTTTTAGACCACAAAGCTTGTCTTGCAAGAGTAACCACAGGTTCCCGCTGGCCACAACCTCCCAAAAATGGGATCTGCTGAGTCCAGGTGGCCATGGACTCGTGAGCTTTCAAGGCCCTGCCCAGAAGCCATGAGGAGAATGTTAGTGGGGGAAGGGACTCCAGTATGAAGGGGTAGTCTGTTTTTGGGCCAGGGAAAGAAAATGCTTGGGGTTTGCTCATGCAACTGAACTTTGTGTGTATGTAACATTCTTTTGAGCAATTTTCTTATGGCCATTGATGAAGTGTCTATCGTCGGTGCATATTGTTTTAACAGCAAGGCCTGCAATGTCATGCAATCTGAAGTCTCTGCATCTCCATCTGGAGTATCAATTGCAACTTGTGATTTATGATGACCACTCTTTTTTTAGTGAGCTGAGGGCCTGGGGCCTGCAATGTCAGTCAATACCTGCAATATTGCCTCATTTGCAGTACCTGTCAGAGTGACTTACACCCGTGCACACACATACATACACATACACTCGCACAAACGCACCTCCCCCACTGTCAAAGTAAATTGGGTGCATGTTCTCTAAACCCTATTTATGGGTCTCCCATTGTTTTTCTTGATGTAGTGTCTGACATGGGGAAGAAAGGGCAAAATTCATCCACCCATCATCCGGAGGAGAGAGGAAAAAAATATATGTATTTGAAACTGAAAGACAGAGACAGAGATGGACAGACAGGACAAAGAAGATGAAACAGGCTGGCAGGCATAAGAAAGAGATAGATGGATAGGGAGGCCAAGAGGGAGAAGGTGAGACAAACACAAAGACAGACAGAGGGGTAGACTGCATGCCATGAACTCAGCTGTCTCTCCCCCCTCCACCTTCCCCACCTCGGCTTCCTGTCACTCACAGCTGATGACAGCCCCCATCCTGTCTCTGCCTCCGTCACCTCAATCACACAAGGACCTGATACTGTCATCACACTCCGAGCGGCGTATCAAACTACTACATTGCGATGTGTGTGTATGTATTTGTGTGTACCTGATTGGGTATGTGACCCCTTGCTGGGGGAAGAATGTGAGTGTGTGCAAATGCCTGATTGTGTGTGTACGATTTGAAAAGCAAGCCTTCTTGAGAAAAGTCTGTCTGACTGTCGGTCTCTCTCTGACAAGCTCCCATTCTGAGGAAAGCCTATGGATTAGACCGAGCCAACAAATACACCCGTCGTAAATCTCAGTTGCTTACACCGGGACAGCAAATGCTTCGATCTCAGGGCTGCATTGAATACAAATCAAAATATGGGATGTGGTATCCCTTTTTGCAAACACTCTCAGCTCTCTAGTTGATGTTAAATCCAGGGAACATGGATTGGATGATTGGTACTGATCCAGTTTTTTCTTTTTTTGATACAGAGATATCACGCACAGCTAGAGTGTGTTTCTCCAGGTAAACAGTCAGACATAAGCCGGTGTTAGCCACATAAATAATACCTGATGTTGAGAATAATTGTACAAATATTCTAATCAGAGTAGAACTCCATCGAAACAGCACTCAGAGTCACTGAAATAAACAGTTTTTCCAGTAAGTGTGTGACTCCCACCACTCGCATTAACCAGTGAAATGTGAAAACAGACCAAGTGTGCTCTGCCAGGCCGTGAATTACATCAGTGACTGATAAACAAAACTGAGAATCTCCAGTCATGCTTGTTGCTAGAGGTGCAACAGATCACAAAACCCACGATTTGGATCATGTCACAGCTTTTGAGTGACAGATCAGGAGGGAAAAACACTGCCATGAATGTCACTGTCAGCTGCTTTAAATAGTCCCGCATTCATTTAAAACACACAGCTGCTTTGTGTTGTCAGTGCAACTCTGCATAAAGATTTAGGACATTTTTCCTTGTCAAGGTAGAGGTATGTTTTCGGTGCTGTTTGTCTGTAAGTAGGATTATGCAAAACCCACCAAGTCTAGTCTGGATCTCTCCTTAAAAATTGTTTTTGCACTTTGATGACTGCATAGGATGGCCACTAATGACTATTTTCTTATTGATTAAATCATCACAATAATAGGGATTTTTATTCAAGTCAGTAATGTAACTTCAAAAGAAGTTTCCCCTCAACAAAGTGAAAAAGTTCAGTCACTACATTAAACAAAATGCAACAGGGACATGGTAGATATTTTACAAGCACCAAGCAGCTAAAGCAACTCTTTTTCTCCTTATTGTGTAAATGCTCACTGACTTTGGTAGTAGTTTCAAATTCTCTAAAACTACAGCTGAATTCACAGCATATCCATCATTTTTATCTTGTGAATGGTGGATTTGTCAGATGACATTGCAGTGAGAGCAAAAATCAGGGTATTAGTGGTGCAGAACAGCAGTTTGGAGGTGACTGCTGGTGCAACATTAAAGAGTAGTCTGAAAGGGCTGTGTCACTATTTCACACTTGCAGAAAAATGTGTGATTTACAACAGCTTTAATGACATTTTAGCTTAATCAAAATACAGTATATGTGAGCACAGAGAGCAGGAGAGAAGCAAAAAGGCATGCCTCCATTCTAAATAGCACCTGTGTGTTTTCTCTTGAGGTGCATTAAAGTTAAAAAAGCTGTGGCATGCTACCGAAACTCACAGTGCACAAACCACATTTTTGCTCTGCGACCATTTAAAGTACAAAGCCTTGGGCCTTTGGGAACTTTAACAATGAACTGAATCAGACTCGGCTGCTGACATGAACTAAAACTGCATTCATACTGCAACTGGCCAAAGACTGGAGCCAAAAACAGCTCACAATATAATGCGACTATTATTCAGTAACACTAAAAAAAACATTTTGCAATTAGTTGAAGGAATTTAGAGGAATAAAAGTGAAAATCACACGCTGGTTTGAACAGTTGATATCAATGTAATTTCAGTGTTATTGATTATGTCAAATAATCAGAACAGCCCTAAATCCACAGTTCATATGCATCCCAAGCTGTGGGAGGGATTCTATACAGATGACCTGCTGACAATGCTAATGCCCTAATTTTAGCGGATATCTTTTTTTAGAACGCTATGACATTATAATGGCGGTAGATAAAAAGCTAAGGAAAGTTATTACACTTGATCCTGGGTGAGGTTTTTTGCAAATTGCAAGTTAAAGTTAAAAGAATACTCTAAGAGCCTATTATGAAATGTTGTGTCAAGCTCCAAAATGCTTGACCTTACATTCTTCTCCTCCTCCATTAAATTCCTGCATCCATCTGAAGGCAGCAGGACACATATGTTGAGAATTCTGCAGCTTCTGAATGCAGTGCAGCACCGGAGCGCTGTCCCATTACGCACAACAGAAGAAATAAAGCTGAAATAGGTTAGACTGATGCAGCCATTGTTCATTACACAAGTTAAAGACAACAGCCCAGGGCATTTTTTTTCAGGCTGAAGATTTGAGACTCTGCCACCTGTCACATTGTGCCAGTCTGCATCATTCAGACAGTGATATAATTTCCTGCAAAAGCTTCATTGCATCTGTGGAGCTGTCATGCATCATGTGATTGGCACAGCTGTTTCAGAGCAATGATCTGACTGGCTCAGAGTGGATTTATTAACCATCACCCCATCCAACTTATATTTCATCATTGCCAGCTCGCTGTGCTGCAGCACATGGATGAACAAAAATAGCAGGTGCGTCTGGAGATGCCCACACATTCCATACCCTCAAGACCAGAGTCTTTGCAGTCATCCTTGTGTTTGCATGTTTAATATAAAGCCCCGAGTGTCATATTTTTTTCTCAGTCATCAACTAACCAGGCTGTACTGGCTTAGGGGGCAGACTTGATGACTGCATCCCTGCTGTGACACTGACATGATGGTGCTTCAATCATTATATGATATGTCAACGTTCTGACAAACATATGGTTGATGCAACTTGATGCTGAAAGCCTAATTGACTGTAGACACTGTGCATCTGTCACACCGCCTCCTCCAACAGTGTCTTCTGCCCGACATCCAGGTCTGAATGCTGCACTTACACAGCAAAAGTCTCCCACATTGAGCCCATCACTCAGAGCACCAGGCTAGAATAAAGACAGTTGCTCAACAGGTGAAGTCGAAGTAACTCTCCACAAAAATAAGGTCTGTCCAAGTTAACTGCATTCTTAATTGCGTTTTGAATGAAATGTGCGTTCGGCTGCAGTACATTTGTTTTTAAAGGCTAAATCATGGTGTCCGTGTGCAGTCCAGTAAGAGACTAGGACTGCAGACATGCCTCTGTTCATACTTTAACAGAGTCTGCTATACAACCGGTTGCATTTCCCCTCTTGTCAAACACAGAAAAACACACAGGGAAACATTGGCTGCTTACAGATTGGGCTGCAGAACCGTATCAGTGATTATTCCCAAATTGTGCCAGATACAGTGTTTGAACATAGCATAAGATTTCTGGAAAAATCAGGACTTCCTACTGTGTTTTTGCTACGGGGATGAAAGCATGTACAAACAAAGCTCCTCTGAAATCCAGCAGCGACAACTGAATTAGAATTATGTGGATGACTGAGAATCTTCTTCTACAGCCTCTCCTGAAACCAAACATTTGTTTTAAGCACCACTTCTTTTTCTTGCAAATGCACAATAGATGCATTTATACTGCAATTGGTCCACATGGTCACAAAATTTGGGCTGCATGGACCAACATATATACCAGCCAATCAACATATCATATGTTATACAGCTTTACTCATTTTCAGCCAACCAATCATATTTTAGATGGGAGCGAGACTTAGCACTCAGATAACCTGGAAAATGATTGAAACGCTTCCAATATGTAGTAAGTGGGTCGTATTTGAACCCGAACTATGACATTTTTTCCTAACCCTAACCAAGTAATGTTATTATCTAACCCTAACCAAGAGACTCGCATGTGAAAGTGTCTATCAACGTGTGATATTTTTCTAACTCAATGCAGTTTTTGTGCCAACCGAAAGTAAACAACAAGAGAAAAACAAACTTAATTCTGTGACTGATGGTCTCTCATCCATCACAAAACACAAACTTTGGTCCTCTCAGTGAAAGTTCTAGTGGCTGATTTTTTGTAGCTCTTTTATATTGAGCACCATTTCCACTATGTCACAGTTTGCAAATTACTTTTATTTTTCTCACATAATTATGTTCCCTTCAAAACGTATGAGAGAATGCAGTTTACTTGCATTGAAAAGTAATTTTGTGGAGACTGGATTCAAAGTAAACAGTGATCCTCAACTGAGAAGCAACTCAAACACTACTTCTGGATTTGTGCAAATGAGTTTTTAAGCAATGGTCATTACACCTCATTTGTAGGATGGGGTCAACAAAGATGTACTTTTCAGTGGAGTAAAAGCAAGTGGCCTGGTTCTGCCCCTCATCCTCAAAAGCAATGACCTAGCTTTACCAAAATTAATGATGTGTTTGGGTGTCAGTTTGTCAAGTTAAAGAGGTAGAAATTGTTCTAAAATATCCAACAGCAGAATAGTAGAATTCCAAATGTAAGTGTTTGGACTCCTATTAGAGAGAATTCAAGTCTTGTTAAGAGGAACAAAATCCTGTGTGATGGCCTGATTCTTTGCCCTCCAAAGCCCCATCAATCAAACTTTAACAGAAGCATTTTCAGCAGCCACAATAGTTGAGTAGTTGTTTTTAGCACTGAGTTCACGCTTTCCAGCTGTTACCATCGCTGCTCTCGTGGCCTATGTTTTGGTTGCTCCCCTGAACCTTCCCAAGGCGGTGTTCTCGCCCCATTGAAATCCATGCACATATTCAGAGAAAATGTCCTTTCCTGCCTGTGCAGGGTGTCCCATTTTTAAAATATAACGTATGGATTTATTCATTAACTTTCATTACGTCCAGTCAGAGGACACAAGAGGTGACAAGGAGGATAGAAGCATGTGTGTGTGTCTGTGCGCTTGTATATGGACAATGATGTGGAGGATTATGGCTAACCTTTAGTTTTGGCCATTTTAAGATGATTAATTTGCCGCTGTGTTTTTAGCTGGAGGGCAGATGCAAGCAGAGAAAACTTATAATTGCCTCAGTACTCCATATCCTTCTCAATGTCAAGCCTATGACAGAGAGCCCCTATTCAGTAAAGCCTAATCTAGTAGGGATTTAATCAGAAAACTGATACAGTTGAAAAAACAGTGAGAGGTCATTAAAGTTAAGTTATTCACCTCTCGCCGACATATTTTGTGATTTGAAGAGGCATTTCCCTCCAGCAAACAATAGTTAAAGAGATTCAAAGCTTTGTGTGAAATATCCAGTGGACGGCAGAAGAGTGTGCCTTCAAACAAAGATGCTCAACTTTCAGAATTAGGGACTGCTTCTTCGATTTGTTCGTGGCCTACAATAAGTTTCAGCATTTAGCATTTTACTGATTACATGAAACAATAAAAGATGTACACTGTAAAAAAAAATCAATACAATCTACTCATTAAAATTGATATAACAGTTTGCACTAATTTTGTTTGGGTAGACTTCAGCAAACATTATGAGCAAAGTGTACCTAAATTAATAGCTACAGCAGCTTTGAAAGTCTACTTAATACATTACACAACTAATTTACGTAACTTATAACTTTAGTCTTTTAGCCCTTGATTGCTTTGGTATCAAAATTAGGGGCAGTAGGGATGCAAATTTTTCCTTTGCATGGTGAGAAAAGCATAACCTAACTGACTATGCCTCTGACTGGTTTACTCCTGCCATAACCGTAACCAATCTTAACACTCCTGCCGTAACAAGTACTTGTCACATCTTCATTCATCACCAAATCAGGCAGCACTGTCTTCATTAATATTAATAAGTTTTCACCTGGAAACCCTGCAAAAAGAAAATCTGCAATATGAACATGGCCTTAAAAATGTTCAGCAACTACTGCAACAACATGCAGAGACTCAAACTAATCACATCTGTTGATGCTCACACAGTCGTCAAATGCTAAATGATCTCTGTTTATATCGCATCTTTTAACATTAGCCAGGTTGTGCAAATAGCTTTACAATGGGTTTCTCAACACATCTGTAAGGCAAGGGCATTGTTCTGCTGGAAAGTGGTGAATTGTTCCATCTGGATCGGGTGTTAGTTGCTGTACAAAGTGAAGGAGTTTACTCAGGATCTAATAAAATAAAGCATGAGAAAGACAGAATTTGGACAGTAATGAACAAAAGAGTTTCCTCTGTAAGATGGCTGAGATTGGGTGAGGAACTTGGACTAGAGTTGTTGCTTCTTCATGTCGAAGAGATCTAGCTGATGCAGCTCAAAATCTGATTTGAATGATTCCTTCATGACTTCTTTTGGTGGTTTGAACACCCCAAGGTTGACCAAGAACTCTCAAGAGGCATTATATGTCTCATCTGGCCTGTGAACGCTTCAGGAGTAGCTGGAAAGTGCTGCTGGGTAGAGGGACATCTGAGTTGAACTACTTGCCATGGATGGATTGAAAACCGAAAGCAGTTTTTTCTGTGATTTTCATATACTGTTGAAGTAATTCCTTGATTTTCTATTAGCTAAACCACACCATATTTCCTGTAAACCATAATCTACATATCAAGCCCTCATACAGGTTTATTCATCAATAAGCACAATTCCTCCTTCAGTTATTTTCTGCAGCTGCTCTCCCACTGTGCAGCATCTGTGCTGCTTTCACTTTATGTGGGGAAATTCTTGAGAATGGCGTGATGACTCAAAACAATGTTGACACTATCAAAATGCACAATACAGCTATAGTTGTGAAGCTGCCATACGAGGGTCTCACCAGCACAGCTAAGCCAGGTCATAGTGTCACAGCTTTGCTAAATTGGCATTAAAGTAAATGTCCAGTATAACCCTAGAAGTTTCAGTAAAAAAACAACTGAACTTTTCTTTTAGGTTCATTCAGACATTTCACCTCTTATCTCAGAGGCTTCTTCAGTTCTAACTTCTTAACTTTTGAACTTTAGTTCAGTTAGAACTGAGGAAGCCTTTTTGATAAGAGATAAAACGTCTCCAAGAAGCTAGAAGTAATGTCCAGTTGCTTTTTACTGCAGTTCGTAGATTGACCCTGACCTGGATGACTGAGAATCTACAGACATTACTCAGTATAACAGAACGTGCATATAATTTTACACCCATCTAAATTGCTCTTAAAATCCAGGAGCTTTCCTAACAAATCCATTCAGGTAACTAAATTCACATAGGCAAGTGTTCATCTGCTTAGTCATGTGTTGATCTACGTAATTATTATTTATAATGAATCAATATGACTCATTATTTATTCACAGAGGGGTAGAGTGACTTGTAAATAACTGTCCGACACATGAGACGATAGTGATCATGAAAAACTTTTCTTGTATATTTAATGTAATTTTTTATGTTGCTGCTGTGACTGTTTACAACAAGTATAATTCACCTATCAGTAGGTACTTCACCTACGAACTATACTGAAGTAAAAATTTAAGTGACCTTAATGAGTTGTATTCACCACCCTCCAAAAATCAGTTTTTGTATTGTATTATTCTCTAACTTAAAATAATAATATTCTGCTGCATGTCTGCTATTACTTATCTGCTCGTCTTTCCTACTCCACAACTTTTAAGCCTCTTGTATCATGACAAAATAAAAATGGAATATCAGTGATTTAGCCTTACACTTCCACACAGTTTGTGGATTTAAAAAACTGAATAAAAACAAGATTCAATTAAAGCCTGAGTGCTGATCCAAAAATGCTGCTTCTTCCCAAGATTCAGCTTAGTAGGGTTCTTCATTAGAACACTCATGTCCAGGAAGTGACTTTCAAGCCAGTTACTGAGGTTGCTTTGGAATAAGTCAAAATAGAAAATGTTGACTGTCTTTCCCTAAACACTTCACCTTGACCTTGATGGAAAACATGAGGCGTGAATCCAACTGTACCTCCACTACTCCACATAATCATGCAGTTGTGGATGTTCTTGATGTGGGTCTGCTGTGGACGGTGCGTTGCTTTCAACGTTGCTGGTGCAAGAAGTTATTGGACGGCATTTATTTCCTTTACTTTTCTAAAGGATGAACCCATGTATCCTAAAAAAGATAAGAAAGAAAGCACTGAAACACCTTTCCTTAGCATTTAAAGAACTTTACCAGCTTTTATCATCGCTGCCACTTAGATACTTCAGGGTCATATCACTCAGTTAGAAATGTTCCTTTCCAAAAAAAAAAAATATATTCGACTGCAGTCTCCAAGAGATAACCCTGACATCACAATGACATCATCATGGGTTATTTTCTCACACTTGGCAAAGCTCCACCAGAGTCACTGAGGACATTGTACAACTGTTTCCACAGCCTGTGTAGTACTTCCCATGAGGGGTAAACTTACTTTGATATGTAAAACTGTACTTTTTTTAGAACACAAGTGAAAAGTTCTGCCAATGAAATAAAATATTTTCACTTCTTTCTTATATTCTTTCACAGTATTCAGTATTTTGTGGACAAAAGGGGGCAGCAGTAGTAGCAAGGTAGCATTTGTATTTCTGCATCTGTGTTTTGTGTATGTCCCTCTGTTTGCTTTGTTCACAACAACCGTTTTAATTGCTAGTGTATTCTTATTAAGAGGAACGCATTTTAATTCCTGCTATCTTAAGTCCTATTAATATAATATACGTTTCGATCTGCTTCTGCTGCTGTGACATCTCCACAACAGCAGCAATTAAAAGCAGCAACAATATAAACAATACCAGCACAGCACACATTGCATCCATCCTTAACCATGCTATTTTATCCTCGTCTTGTTGCACTCCTCTTGTGCAATCCTTGTCCTCATTTGCATTTTAATTCCTGTGCTTGTGCGGCTCGGCATGGCTAATCCTGTGCTAACCTAAATGAGGCCTGTGTTCTCAGCTAAAGAGTGTGTGTTCCTGTCTCGGCCTCGCCGCCTCACTCTGAAAACCCTTTTCGTTCCCGTCAGAGAGGCACACAAATTTTCCTGAACACGCTCGTGCCAACACACACAGTGACAGCTACGAACACACAGACTGACTCAGGCAAACACACATCTATCAAAAAAAAAGCTGGAAATCTTTATTTCTCTCTTAAACACACCACATAACCTCATTTCTTTTTTTCCCTCTCTCTTCCCCACAGCATCATATCTTGGTGTAAAAGACAAGATAGCCAATTAAATCAGTCCCCGCACCTTGTGTATATGCTATGCAAATACTCCTGCAGCTGAGGGAAGGAAAAAGGGGGTGACAAATTCTGGCTTTCAGCTCTCTCTCACTCCTCTACCTACAGTAAAAAGGTGCTTAGATGGAAAGAGGATTACAGCTTTCCTACCCACCTGAGACGCCTGTTGGGGGCTTTATTGTGTTTGTGCGTGAAAAGCCCTTTTACTAAAGTGCTGACGAGCCATGGCGAAATGCCGAGACAGAGTGAGAGAGATGCAAATTGTGCTGTTGGTGAGTGCATCCTGATTGTATTTAGATAATGCTTAACACAGCAGCTGTTCATTTAGGCGTGTGCATTTTTTGTGCAATAAAGTGCGCGTGCAGATGCAGGCAGGAGTTAGTATATGTGTGCGCCTGGATGTAAATGCATCGTCTTGTGTCGAGGTTTGTACTTGTTCATACATGGGCGGTGCATTTGTCACTAGCTCCTGCTGCCTTAAACGCTCTCTGCTACCATTTTCGATCTGCAGGTCCCAGGATGTGCATTTTTAGCAACCTCCCATTCATTTTTAGTCATATTTTAGGAACTTCTTACACGTGTGTGTCTATTTTCTCAGTCTGTGTTAGCTGACTAATGACGGTTTTAACCACTGGTTAGAGGAATAAATTTGGATCCTGCAGGCCTGGCTTGCTGTGCACCGCTTTGGATGAGGAACATGAAAGGCCTGGATGTCGGTTCAAGTGTGAGTGGTGTGTAAAATATAATGAATGGAGCTTTCAAGATCTCTCTGTGCTAAAGAGGCTGGTGTTCAGAGTTTAACAAGTAAATAGGAAGCAACATTGTTTAATTCTACACCTAAAAGTTTGGAAGTTTGGTTTGTTTTGCCATTTTCACTGCCTAGTATTTCTGATGCAGTCTTGTTGAGCTGCCTGACTCACTGGGCAGAAAATCAGGTGTTTTCAAACCTTTTTTTTTCCCTTCTCTGTTTGCCGTTTGGTCAAGGTTGCCGCCTGCTGTGCCAGCTGCTGGGCCAATCATTTGCCTTTAAACGCCTGCACCGGTGTGTCCCAGTGATGGAAATAAGATGACAGTTATTTTCAAAAACACATTGAGCATTTGGCTGTTATTTGCCTCAGCACTGACATTTCCATAAGGCTTCATTTATTATTTTGAGAAATTTGACTTGGCCTGCGAAGTTCTCATTAATCATAGGTTTGGGTCTTTTCCAGCACATAGTAAATAATGATTATATTTTCTGATGACCAGTCAGCCTTTACTTGGTGCTGACTGTAGTTTGCTGCTGGCTTTAACTTAAAGGGCCACTTCAGAGCTTTTACATGCCTGTCAATTCATGAGACAACTAACAAGGAGTGCTACAAATCCTGTAAAGAAGAAGAAAAAATGTCTCTTCTCTGGCCCTGGAGGTCCTGAAAGTCTATGGACATTTTACCAGAATTCTGTGTGACCAGCAGGAACCATGCAAGAAGGGTCAAGCAATGATGTTGCTGAAATTCAAGATGCATGGTGGTGTGCAGGATACAACTTTCTGGAAACCTTCTGCCAGTGCTGTGCTTTTGGCATCCTTATAAAAGGCAGGATCCATTAAGGTCCACATAATGTAAATGTTATCATCTTTACACATCCACAGAGGTCAAGGCTAAACCCTACACAACAAGGTCAGTAGTGTGCCTGCTCGGCAGTAGTGTGCATGGAATACGTAGATACAACACGACTGTTAATGTATGCAACGAAGTCTTCCAAGGAGACTCCTGCGGACGAGTAGTATAATGGCAACAGTTATGCATGCATGGTGTCTTGGTGGCATGGCTTTGCATGTGCATGTCTGCAAGGGAGAATTGTCAAGGTTTTAGCCAGATAAAGAGCTGCAAGCCAGGATATCTAAACTTCTATTGCTGTGACATTCTGAGACTAGGTACTGATCAAGATTGATCAACAATTCAGACTAGAATATGAGTCAAACTCCAAAGTTTAATTGATAAAGCAGAACAGGCAGTGAGTGAAGTAACTCACATTCTGGTAAAAACAGGAGCCAGGAACAGGCAGAGGTCATAAATGAAGTTGGAGAAAATACAATCGGCTGACTCTTCATTGTGCTCCAGCAGCGTCTGTCCGGTGTCGAGTTTTCACAGCACTGCATGCTTGAATCCTGCATTTAGAAAAAGGTGAAGGACAGCAGCTGAATCTTCATTACTGTCAGGAAAATGTGTGCAATCTGCAGGTTAAACCATGTGTGCACTGCTTACTGCCAAAGTCCTAAAGCCTCATCAAAGATTTAATGTAATCAGTAGGAAACTATGGACAAACTAACATTATTTTGAAACTGACAAAAAGTGTGTATTTTTGCTACCCTCATGTCAGATATTTAATTGTACCATAGCTGTTGTGTATATTTTTTTGTAAAATCACGTCATGATAATGGGGAAACATGTAGAAGCTAAAATGAGGAATCTCCAAAGTAGCACAGAGACTGGTTAGAATGTTCGACTACAAAGACTACAGAGCCAATCTGGCAACTGGAAGAAGATATGCTGGGTGAGAGATCAACTGAGATGAGCGACTGGCTGATTGAACACGAGTGATGCATACAATTGGCAAGAAACTCAACAAAGAGAAGAAGTAACCAAAAACCATGAAAACAAAACAAAAATTGATTAATCAGGGTACATGTTGTCACAAATGCATCAATTTAGAGTGTTCCTTTTTCAACAACCTGTTCTAAATCTCCCCAATTTTAATGAAAGTGTACGACTTAATCACTTAATCACCAAAGTTCCTGTTAAATACATTGAAAACATAATCATGCAGGATGCAAAATAGCTTACAAAAAAGCTGTCTCAAGAGTCTCCAAAGTTTAGGAATGTGCAGCACTAAACTGTGGAGTACTTGTCTGCAGTGTGCAGGTGCCTCATATATAATCACGTCATCAGTTTGATTTGAGGTACCCTGTGGAGTCTCCTTGAACAAACAAAAGTTTCGACTTGGATTCAGCCTTACCAAATGCATTGTGCATATCCTCC
The DNA here is from genome assembly GCA_024666655.1 of Dascyllus trimaculatus. Taxonomy (NCBI): domain Eukaryota; kingdom Metazoa; phylum Chordata; class Actinopteri; family Pomacentridae; genus Dascyllus; species Dascyllus trimaculatus. The sequence goes on along the minus strand of CM045468.1, from coordinate 11,758,268 downwards.
AAGCCTGACAACCATATGCTTGACTCGATGAACCCCGAAACCTGCTGGCAGGTAGTGTTATAATTGAAAAAATAGCCAAAACTACACCATTTATCAGAGCTAGAAACTGTAAAAACTAAAAGAAAGTCAGATTTTTCATTTCGTTTTCATTCACTTTGTTCAGTTTCTGACAGTCTTTGAACTAGTCATGTGTGATGTACAGGTCTGTCGGGAAAATGAGTCAAATCTAAGCTTAAAATGGTGATAATTCAACAAAGTTACCTAATTCGACATGTCTCTTTTTTAACAAAAAAAGCACAAAAAATAAAGTATTTGAAATAATGACATTCTGTGAAAAAAAAGGTTGCAATCCTCAGTGCGACCAACAGACCATTAGCATCCCAGGCTATCCATCCAGCCAATATCTATACACCACCTAATTATCTGTGGGGTTGCGGGGGGCTGGAGCCTATCCCAGCCGACTCTTGTGGAGGCAGGGGACACCCTGGACAGGTCGCCAGTCTATCACAGGGCTACACAGAGACAGACAATCAAGCACACTCTCATTCACACCTACGGACAATTTAGAATAATCAGTTAACTGGGTTGAACTGCAGTCTGTGCTTACACAGATAGGAGACAAAAATATGAATTACAAATGTGAGTCATAACATATTTATTGTATTTGGAGTCAGTTTTCCAGTACTTTTAACACATGCAGACACTTGGAAAGCTGTCATACATGTTGGCTCCTGTTTTTTTGTTTTTTGTTTTTTTTTATAATGTTTGTAAAATAAATCATCAAAAAAAAATCTCCCCATTTTTAAATGATTTATGTTGTTGTAATACATTTTTGAATTCTCTCTACTTCTAGTCATGGTTGTTTGTTTTCCATAGAGGTGCAGGACTTTATATTGCAGTGAAAAATTAGCCCACAGTGACAGAAGCAAAAATCGTTCAGAATCCACTTTCAGAGGGTTAACTTCCATGTTTGCCAGCTGGTGGTCCTTTTCCCTTATTGCCTCTTTTATAAGTTACCGCCACGTACCATCAGTCAGTAACAGAATAAGTGTGAATAAACAAATCCACTCTAAAAAATAACTCCATGATGCCACAAATAGAAAAAAGACTCCACAGGGTACCTTTCACACATTATATTGTCTACAATGGACTTATTTAAATGTGCGGTTTCCCGCAGATTAGATATGGAGCATGTTTAAATAGTTTTCATCCCGCGTGGAAGAATAAATTAAAAGAAATCAAACACTCTCTGCGCTCTGTAAATGAAATTGTAATTTTATTAATGCCCAGTCTTTAATATTAAACACCTGTAGTTTGCCGGGCTGCGTTTGCTGTCAGTAGACTGGGAGAGATGTGATGGGCACTTTGCTAATATTTTGACTCAGTTACAACTCGGCACGTCAGGATTGCAGTCACAGCCTGTCACCAGTCATAAAAAGATAGCTTGTCTGTTGAGTATATGGGGACCGACTCTATTTTTAACCCTGATCTTTCTTTTTTTGCAGCATCATTTGAATGCATAAATGTTTTAAAAGATTTACAGTAGGGTAAGTGACACTTTCTTCAGCAGACCAAGGTGATTTGCCTCGTTTGCCGTCCCCTTTGTAACCTCTATTCACTCCCTCACTATCTCTTTCTGACACATACATCTCCCTTTTTACATCCGTTATTTCACTTCCAGGTTGCGCATCAAACAGGACCCGGCCAGTGGCGACTGTGCCACGGCCCGTTTAGCATTCAGCTCAGCCTCAGCTCTCAGGACAGCGAGCTCTGTGGGGACATCACAGTGTTAGAGGCTTTTAACATTCCATAGACAACTCAGCACAGAGAGAGAGAGAAAAGAGAGTGGGAGAGGGAAGAAATACAGAGGTGGAGAACAATAGTTAAAGGAGATAGAAGGATAAGAGAGAAACGATGGATGATACTGAGCATAAAGAGAAGAAGAAGAGGAGGAGACAAGAGACAGTTTTGCCTTAAACACTGCAAAGCCAGGCATTGTGTTGTCGTGTCGATACTCGAGTTGCCACTCCGTGCAATTACAGTAGATTTTAGAGTGTGAGAAAATAGTAGCGGAGTGCGCTGTGAATGCATCGGCGAGCATGAAGAATGTGTTTTTCATCTTCATCCTGCCAGTGACGTGTCATGTTTTGAGGCTGGTTAAGTGTCTGGAAAGACAAAGTGCATAGCAGGGTGTTCAGATAGCACATATTCAAATACTTTTTAAAAAAAAAATCTGATACTCTAATTTCTATTCCGTGCACTCAACCTCATGCATGGAGATGGGGGGGTTGGGAGAGCTGCAGCATGAACGAGTGCCTGTAGCTGTAGATTTAAACTTTGCAATTTTAAAACATTACTGGCCTACATCTTATCAATCAATAGCTTTTAGTTCTAATATGCATCCAAAGAGAGAGAGAGAGAGAGAGAGAGAGCGGGGAATGGTGAGCTGGCTGTTTGTGATGCCCTTGAGTGGCCAAAGTTTTACCTCTCGAGTGGTATATAATGGTGACCTTCAAAAGCTAAAAGCAAAAATCTGTCTTCTGTGCACAAGGCTTTGATTAAATTGATTTAATTGGGTGTTATGTGCATTCTACTGTGTAGCTAGTCCCCAAAAGCAAGTAGACCTCTAAGATTAATTTATATCACACCATTTAAAAGCAAATTACAATGTATTTGACAAAGATGTCGGCAAAAATAAAAGAAGAAACATTACATTAACAAATCTAAATGGCCATTTGATGCCACCATGGCAATGTTGAGGATATTGTTTTAAGTAAATGTCAATTAATCTATTGCCAAATGAGTCAACACAATAGTGATTGAGCCTTTGACCCACTGATGACGTTATCTAGAAATCTTTTCATTTACTGAAATATAAACTCACAAAATCACAAACCGCCCACACTTTATGAGTGTCTTTCCTTACCGAGATGGTATATTTCTGCCAGACTCACCTGTCTGTGAAGTGGTGTGCTGTTTTTTTCTTGCCTTGGGTTGCAACTAAAAGTTTCAAAGGCCAAACAAAGAGAGAATGTATTTTCTGGAGGCATGACCCAAGTGCCAAATTGTCTCACGACATCTGAGAGGTATCATTCGAAAACACACCTGCAATTGCATGTTATTGCCAAAGGTGGTGCCAAAGACAACAAAATGGAGACCGCAACTGGAAAATCAAAGTAGAAATTATACAGAAATAATATCAAGTGAGGTTAAAAGCACCATAGGGTAGCATAAGATTTGGACTTGACCAGTTATTTTGAGTTGTATTCAGGACAAGGGTTTAATCTGTGGCCAAAACAAAGTTTTCCTTCAAAATAATTACTACAATTGTAAAATCAATTCCAAAACCTGCAGGTAACCAGAGTGAGAATGTTCAACTTGACAATATGTGGATTCCTCTATTGGATTTAATGAGCAGTCTTGCTGCAGCCTTATGGATCAATTGTAGTTCAGATAGAAATACAACAACTTACAGTGTTCATCAGCATGGATAAGAAGTTCTTTGTGGAAGGAGAGGATCTAATTTTTGACAGATTTCAAAGGGGCAAGAACAACAGACTTGACCTGGTTGCGGAAATTAGCATAACACCTGGATTCCTGCTCTGGGTTTTGATGCAGGAGAACAGAGAACTTGCGTGGGGGGAGGTGTACTGATTGGCAGAGTATAGACCTTAATAATAAACTCTGATTTGTGAGAGTAGCTGAAGAAAACTTTTGTGTCTCGTCCAGTTGTACTGTGTTTAGGAGCTTTGTGTATGGAGCTTTACTGCAAAGAATGGCTCCCCATGTGCTCTGTCACACGTAGAATTTCATTTTTTATGGTCGAATCATGTATCTGCCAACCAACTCAGCAGTTTCTCTCATCTCCATAGAGCTTTTTAGCTTCTTTTAGCTCATTGTTTTGGTATTACAGCCTGCAGTTTAAATGTTTAGTTCACTCCTTTCCAGTCTCATCAGCTGTTACAGCAGGAATCACCACATGCTAGGAGACAAAAGCGACAGTTGGCAGAAAGCAAAGTTAAACACATAGTGATTATTGGGATTACATGCATGTGGTAGGAAGAAACACAATCGAGTAAATGCCAGTTTTGTAAACTGAATATGTCTGTGAGTAGCCAAAAAAATGAAATAATGCAGGTTTAAGCTTTCATGGCAGCTGTGTCACCAACTATTCTCTGGTGCATTGTGCTCGTTGGCAGGGTAAGCATGTCCAATATTACAAAGGGAACTGAAAACTGCAGAAACATATTTGGACAATTATGGGATTAATTTAAAAAAGGAAAATAAAATCTTATGTGGGATTACAAGGGGTAATTTAGACTTATGAGCTCATTATTTCTAAAAGTCCTGGGTACTAACCTGGCCATTCCTGCAAAATGCCAGCCTTAAACAGACTCAGACTGTGGTTGGAAATAACAGAAAACAGCATGAGACTGCTTTTTTTACCCAGTCAGGTTAATCGCTGAACAAAATTAAATTCAGAACACTTCTATTGTCATGCTATCGAGGTCAGTGATGACAACAGAACTTGAATAATAGAATGATTTGTCGTCTTTGTCTTTTAAGGTGAAGAAAAAGAGAGTCCTTGGTGTTAACTGTTTTCCTACTTCTTAGAGATCACCTGTCAGTCCTGTCACTCAAACAGTGTGGGCGGTACTGTGATGCCTTTAACCTTCGATTTTCTTTTTGTTGATGAAACGCTCTTTGTTCGGCAAACACATCATGTTTTGATGCTGATCTGCGAACACAAAGCTCCTCACTTCAAGGTGATTCCTCCGACCTCATTTAGGCCTGCAAACATTTTACAAATTCATATATGTGGGGATGTGTTATATTCATATCAGATACAAACTGCCACACAGATTTCCCTCCCAGTCATCTTTTTTTTTTACAGCCGTGGTCACCTTTTTGTCCTCCAGACTAACATCCTGTTGGTGTATTTCCATGAGATGTAGTCCCAGGGAGCAACACCAGGCACTGACAGCACTATATCAGCCTTTGGAATCATATTAAATGTCTAAACGTAGACTTATCTGCTCGCTAGAGGCTCCAGTGGCTCCAGCAGAGCTACTGTATACTGGCCTTTCACCAGTCCCTACAGGCTGATTAGCATTTCCTCAGGGCCGCTGGGTTCAGTACCTGGGCTGGTGCCATGCAGTATATATTTTCAAAGGTCAGAAATGCACCAGGAAAAGAAGAAATCACATGAAGCACTGTGTAAGCTATTAGACTTTGTATGAAATATAGCAAAACATAGAAAAGTTTGCTAGAAATGTCCTCTAAATCACTTATAATAGAGGAGTTGTTGTTGTTGTGGCTTGCTTATTCAAGTGATGTGTTTGCTTGTGGCTATTTTTCTGCTGCGGTTTAGCGCAGGATATACAGTTTGTGATAAGCAAAATCCTCCTCATCACACTAACTCATCCCCTTTTCGTGCCTATAGTAAGATAAATCTAACCGCCAATAAGATCTCTTTCCATCCTATTTATCTAAAAAGTCTCCTTTCACCTTTCTCCCCATGTCTCCTCTCCTCTCCAAAACAAAGTCAGCGTGGGTGTGATTGGGCCTAAATTTGCATGAACAAATCGCACAGACTGTTACCATTCGACGGCGGCAATGGCGGCGACACTTTTCAGATGATTCAGCTTTGGGTGGGTGTGTGTGTCTGTCTCTGTCACATTGACGCCGGGAGTGTTTGTGGTGTGTGTCGACTTCCCTCTGTGGGCGCCCTACTTCCAGAGCCACCAGTCAAACACACTCACACACACATTCCTACACCAACCAAATGTGCTTGACGTATTAATGCTTTTGGAAATATTAGCACACTCGCCGCCGCGCCTGCCAAGGATTACTCCATCTGCAACAGCCTCCCCCCCACCCTCCTTTTCCAACCCTAATGAGAATTCATGTTACATTTTAAACAGCCAAGAAGAAGACGCCGGCTGCCTCGCTATCATCTTTTCACTCCTTTCAGCCTCCCATTTGACTCTGAGGTGCCAAGTTCAAATTCATTTCAGCGAGACGAAAGTACATTGTAAAATACCTATGAAGCAAGAGAATGCACTTAATCCAGCAAATATGAGCGCCGTGTTAGTTGTGGAGTTTAATGGAGCAACTGTGTTATTCAGATAGGCTGGTCTCAAGGTCTGTACAAATGAGAAATGGCAAATGAGCGTGACGCACGGGCAAAGTTTCAACTCGCATGACGACTTAAAAGCACACTCGGCTTTCCAAAAGAAGATCGAAAGAGAGGCTCTGTTTATGAATATTAGTGTGGGAGTAGTGCGAGCACACATGCCGCATGTGTTGTAATGAACAATAAATACTCCTGAAAATCCCAGAGACGCTCTGTGTATTAATAAGCCTGCGAGACGAGCTTCAATATGTGTTTGTGTATGTCAACATAGGTGTGTATCAGCCGAGCGCCTTTGAGAAAACACAAGACACATGGAGGCAAATCTTCTCCATGTGCTGCTCTCCGCTCTCTTCTGTCTGTTTGATTCTCAGCTTTTTTTATTTTCTGTGTTGTTTTTTTTCAAAGCGTGAACAATCAGCAGGACACCGGTGTGCCACGATAAAAGGAAAGAGGAAATGAAATGAGAGCCGATGTGGAAGTCAGCATGTAATTCCTTCCTTCTATTTTTTTTGTTTACATCCAAATTAATGCTGGCAAATTAATTTCTTACATCAGTCATATTTGTCGCTTGTGTTCAAAACTCTTCTATCCTCTTGACATGTTTGTTGTGTGTAATTCTGTGTTGACTTTGCCTCCGAAAATGCAGTATTATCAGCAAAGTTGCTCAACAAGACGCTTCAAACCTGCAATACATTAGTCTCCTCCTTGTGGCAGATTATTTCTCTTTTTGACTGCAATTTAATCTCTAAATGCGACGTTTCTTTTTTATTCAGAGCATCAGATGCTTTTCTTGGATGCCTCCTTAGTTTTTCCACCATCTTTTGTGGCACTTTATGCTAACTTTGCAGTCTTCACCTCTATTGCAGAGATTAAGGAAGCTAATTTTTACATTTATCATTTTAGGCATTTGTTTGCAAGTTTGACTGAAAGTAAAATCAGAAATTAGTCACCAGGAACGGGCATTTTACTCATTATTTTTGCTTTTACACATTCTATTTAGAGCTGAGGATACAGTCCAACTGGTCTTTCTTTCCAGTTGATTTTTGGAGAAGTCAAACTCCATCGCGCGGATGTTTATCAAGTCTTCATCAGTTGTACTTAGAGCTGCGCTCATCCATGGCCAGATTGAGCTTTTCCAGCCAAAGTTTTCCTGCAAAACTTGATTTCTGACATGAAATGCATGACTAACACTTGAATATCGCCACAGAAATCAGATTCTAAACTCCATGAATGCTGCAAAATACAGAGATTTACCTGGCGGCTTCATCAGCATTGTGTGAGCTCGTGTACATGTAAACATTCCTGCACTCCAGTTTTAAGTGATAATTTAGCTGTCATAGTGTTGTGCATTTTCTTTTTTCCTGCTGACAGATTCCTCCTCTTCGAAATGTCACCAAAAGCACTACTACTACTTTGTCTAGCAGCTGTGTAGATAAGATTGGTGAAGTTAGTAAAATTCCTTTGACAAAATCAATACTCTCCTGAGCAGCGGGAGAATATGTCCTCTGCTACATTGAAGGGGATCATTGCTCGAAACCTCCAATTGCTCCAGTCATTCTCTATCTTGACACCTACACCCTTCTCCAGTCACGCGATCCTGCTCCTCCTTGCACCTAATACACCTCACACCTTGTTCCCCTCATTAAGCCCCAGTATTAAAAAATCAGCCACTTTTTTGGCTCCGTTTGCCAAAATAATGTGCTGCTTTTTGGTTTTCTGACCATCCTAGTCTGTTGCTGTTAGCCTGCCTGTAATTTGTACATGTTTAGAGCAACTTTCTGCCTCCAAACTTCTTCTCTCTCATTAAATTACCAAATGGTAACTTGTTCATTGTCCATAGTTTTGAGAAAAATGCTGTTGATTCCATCTGCTCTGGCAGTGTCAGAATACAGGGCCTCTTCCAAATCCACATTGAAAATCGGGCTCAGTTCGTCACTGAGGATGATATTCTAAAATCTTAAATAACATGTTTCCTAACTGAACTTTCTGACATCTTACTGTTTCATTTTTGACACAGTTCATTCAAGAAAAATAATCATTTTAACCAGTTGACCTTCACTCGAATGTCTAATAACTGAGTCCAAAATGAGGACGTTTTCATCTTGCGAAGTGGGTTAAATATGTTTTCTTTGACAGAAATCCTTCATGCCCTTCACTGTGACTCTCCCAGCTGATCTGAGAGGCCTCCTGCTTCCTTAAATCATCACATCTGTGGAGTGCGACTGCAGTTCAGTTGGGACAAACGCATTTGATTGGACATGATTTTCATAGGCTTGCCTAAATAAAGCCCACGCCTCTTCACGGTGGATGTATGAGCAAATACAAAGCCCCGAAACCTCCAAGATAGAATCATGTTGAGGCATCATTCCAGGAGGAGAGTAAAGATTTGCGAAAGCAGTGTTCCCAGGGCAGCGGCTCCATTGTACAAAAGGGTAAAGGCTGAGAAGCACCATGATTGAAACTGAGGAGAGGATGAAGAACACAACAGGGCCCTTAAACCAAGCTGGTCTGCAGAGGTGCAAGAATTTGACAGAGCAGGTTATATGTCAAGTAGCCAAATCTCAATATAAAGCAAGTTAAAGTTGAGCAGAGGTGCGGATTCAGCTGATAATTTCCAATTACATTTTCATAGTGAAATAATGGCTTGAGCTTCAAACTTGCAAGAAGAGGCAGGTGACCTTTGATTTTGCTGTGCTGATCAAATCACTGTGGAAGCTAGATGTAAATATCACATGTAAATCAGGACTTACACCTGAATTACAAATGCTACATCAGCCAGAAAATCAATATGATAGAACAATGGCAACTGCTCACTAAGATCACACCAAACATGAATGTTACAATATACCAGATTTTGAGCATAAAGACTGCATTGATATAACAACAAACAAGTATGTGATTTGTAAAGATATAATGGAGTCACACTTCATCTACATGAAATGTAGTCTTAGTTTTGTTATCCTGTGTTCTGTTAGTCAGTCTGATCATGTACACATGTTAGTGCATGTGGATCCCTCCCTTTGAAACTGCTGGTCCTCCCACACTGCTTTTCCCAGTCCAAACAATTTCAGAAAGTGTTTTATTTATGTAATTTATGTGCACTCGCCTCATTTCAACTCAGTGTGACACTCACAGTGAAACAGACACACAAAAACCGGAGCAGAACAGATATAGTGAAGAAAGATCAACAGTTCAGGTCAAGTTTTGAGTGTATTTTTGGATTTTTTGCTGTTGTTGGCTTTTGTGTGCACAATCTTTCTTCTTGTAATTGAAAATATAGTTTGGGAGAGGTGTGGCCGACATGCCTGTTTGTATTGGTCAGAAATACTAAAGCTTTAGTGACATCCAGTGGTTCTGAATGTTGTAAACAAGAGCTTTATTTTGGTTTCGAAGAGCAAAACTTTCTACGGCCCACGTATTTGACTGAGTTTCAAACACAGCTGTCTTCCTTAAGTACTGCTTTACAGAGCACACAATTTCTTCACTTTTGGTAAGGCAATTGCATTGTGACTGTGTATTGATTACCTTTACTTTGCTTTGTGGAGAGTCCTCCTCATTTTTTCTTCTCATTATTGCACAATTTTAGTTCTTTTTTTTTTAACAGCTAAAGGGAGTCTGTGTGCTCGACACCCTCAGCTGAACCAGCAACGTGAGTCAAATCTTCACTAGTCCTTCAAGAAAACTTGCTTTAGAGTGCACACAACTTGAAATGAAAGGAAGATTCACCCTTAAGCACATGAGTTGCCTCAAGCACACAGCCGCTAGGTGAGGCTTGAGTGGCTTCAGCTCTCTGGATCTCCTTGTGTCCCACCCAAAGCCTGGACTTGAACACAACTGAAAATATTTCAAGACTACTGACAGTATAGAGATTTTCAGTCACCGATCTCAGTTTTAAAGTTCCAAACATTGACCAAAGGAAGTTTTGGGGGTTTTGTTTTCAAGAGCACAAAGAAGGCTCCAAACTAATTGTACAGAAAAGATAATATTCTGTGATAATTTAACCATTTTATGTAACACATCAAACAGATTAAACTGTCTTTGAAATCTACCACAACAATTTCCATACGAAGCGTCTCCCTGTGTGGCCCTGGCTCCAAGGTTGACAAACTCTTGTTTTCTGCAGCTGCCGTCCAACTTTGCTCCACAGAAATAAATTAATGACAAAATCCCAGGGGGAGCTTCCTAAAATAAAAAAGAAAATCAGTAGGAGGAGGAGGAGGAGGAGGAAGGAAAAAAGAGACAAGGTTTTCAGCTTCACAAAGCAGGGGGGCTTTTGACAGCTAGACATAAGACTGGTCTTCCTCTTTTCTTTCACCTCTGCTTTTCATTCCCCTTACTGGGCCTTTTCTATCTGATCTGTCTCTTCTTCGCCATTTCCTCTCTTCTTCTTTTAGCAGCATAAATGACCCTGGATGTGAGCAGAAGCTAGTCAATCAAGATTTGAGAAGGGGGGAGAAGATCCAAGACGTCATGCTGGATTTCAGGCTGCTGTGTGTGTGCATGGATGGTTGTGCGCTCCAGCAGGGGGTTGTCAGCACAGGTTGGCCTGACACAGGAGTCGGTTTCAGAGGTTGCCTAGGAAATGAGGCGGAAACGATTCCGCTAACTTCGTTCTTAAGACAGACAGGGAAAGTGACTTTGGGGAGTTAACAACCACTCTCACAAAGGACAGGCTGAGTTGAAGTTAAAAAAGGATTTTCTTTTTTTTATCTTTTGTCGTTTTTTCTCTAAAGAGCGTTTGGAGAAATGACCCGGACTTCAGTAGAGAATTGGTAATTACCTCTGGAGCATGACGTTTATCTCATTTTGACACCTTGCCTGCATCCCTGAGACAAAGCAAATTAAAAATGCATGGTGGTCTGGCACCTACCTAGAGTTCAGGAAGGCGTTGTTACACAGAGCAGACGGTTGACAGCAACTGAAGAAAAGGCAGCTAATGCCAAGGCGGCATAGTTTTTCCAAGTGTTTTCTAAGCAATGGCTTGATTCCTCACCTGATGAATGTAGTTCACAATCTGGTTTGTCAAGAGATTTTAGAATCTTCTCGTTCTCCATGTCACGTTATTACCTAAGGTCCAAAGAACGTCATCGGAAATAATAGTGCATTCGTCTTGGAGTTAATGAACTCAGGGAGAAATCCAGGTTTACTCCACAGAAGTGAAAGAGGCTGAATCAAAATATGATTAAAAGCTAATTAAACACACCATTAAATCGGCAATGAATGTGGTTGCCTGTAGTGCACAATGAGGTTCATGTATCACGCCCAGCTGTCCGGCTCAGCTTGAGCTGCTTCATTTGTCACCGCTGTGTGGTTTCAGTGTATTGTGAGCAGTCACAGAAATAGTTTATCCTGTCTTCTCGTGCTGATATCCAGTCTTCAAACCTTCAAATTGCTTAAACTAATTCTGTAACATCTCCGCACGCTCCGAGGTGTGTTCATATTGTATTTCCCAGACAATTTCCTTTTGATCAGGTGGCTTCCAAAAGCATAACTAAATCTTTACACTGGAAAATATCAAATAAAACCTGGCTTTATTAGGCTACATGAATGCATAACATTTCCTGTATAAGTAAAAGAGCCCTGCTGTGTTTAGAGGAATGAACTTCTGTTCATGCCCTGTGCAGACCTATGTGGGGTGATTTAGGTATCTTTATGATGTACAACACAGAGCATGCTGTCCTTTTAAAAATTAATAAGACACAGTTCAGGCTTCTATATTGCACAAGCATGTAACTTGCATCTTTCATACAGAAATCCCATAGGGTCTAGAATATGCTTTGATGATGCAATATTTTGTTAAAGTTGTGTCTTTCTTTCTGCACGCATGTCATTTATACTTGACTTAATGAATCTAACTGGAGCAATTTATCTGGAAATTTAATAAAATAAGGATCAACTCAGTCTTTTGTTCAATTTTTGGCTCCCCTCAGTTGTGTAAAAATGCTTTTTTTAATTGTAGAAAAGGTTTGTTTAAAAAAAAGTTGCATAATTTTCTCATTTCTTCAGTAAACAACCACAAAATGAAGCATTTCATTGCTTTGGAAAGTAAAAATCTACCTTAGATCACATGTAGACGGTCTCAGCATTTGGTTTTTCAAAGGTTTTGCAAATAAAACCAAGTGTGTCTGTAATGCCAAATACCATTCAGGCTGATGGCTAAAAAAAACAGCTTTCTATACCACCTAAAAGCATTTTCTGTGGGTGCAGTCAACACTACCAACTGCAAACGTGTAAGCAGACCACAAATACATTTGTACACCTGTAAATGTTCTTTAATGAGCTCTGTGTTGACATCTTTTAATCTTCACATCCCCATAAAGTTTCCATTTATAGAAAGACAGAGCCATCTGGCAGAACACAGCACTCAAACCGCTGAAAGGCGAGACTTGTCTTCTTTGCTGTGCAGCAGCAAAGAGGCCTAAACTGCACACAGAACTGCCTAACAACTGGAATGTATTGTCATCCCTTAAACCAGGCAGCAAAAAGCAGCCCAGGAATTTGCTGTCTAGCTGCCCCAAGTTGATCCACCTCTGCTCATTTGTACTGTTCATGTTAGGTTAAAATGTGAAGTTTTCCTCCTGAAAGCAAAAATGTCAAGTTAAAGTAATGTCATAAACACCTAGTTTGACATAATAGTTGCTTTTGTTATCTAAATTATAAAGCATTTCTTGCCAGGGATTCCATTTATTATAAAGCAAAAGTAAATAACTTGAATGAAGCCCAGTCTAATGATGTGAATGATGTATTTTGCTCTAATTTACATCACAGTCACACAATAACATTCAATAGTGCACCTCTAATCGGATTTGTGCTGCACCCTACTCCTTTATCCTTTCTGTTTTTCGATTCAGAGCCATGTTCACCTGTTTATTCAGACTAATCATTTTTTATTGCTGGGCTGGTTAGCAAATACTATATGCCTTCTGGGCTACAATGCAAAATCCAGTGAAAGAAGAAAACAATCAAATTTACATGTTTATTTTATCTATTTATAGTCAGAGTTGACAACCAGTCTTTAAAAAGACGTTATTTAAATTCAGCATCTCCTGACAGATAAACGTAGCAAATGGTCAAACCTGCAGCAGGATTCCCAGCATTAAAGCTCCAAGGTTAACAGGAATGTTTAGTAAGGTCATTTAACTCATTCCCAGCACACATCATGTAAACATGACAAATCAGCTGCTCCCTGCTCATTCCTCTCCATGTTCTCTGTCTTCATCATCACCTGCACCTGCAGACTGCTGCTACATCTATTGTATCCTAATACACTTTGCAGCATCAGGCAGCAAAGATTTTTACTTTCTTTGGTACCTTCTCATCACTGCTGCTTGCAGGTTTTCTCTTTTGATTCCTGTTTTGGTCGTGATGAAAGCTTCAACCTGCTATTATTGATTTCACCAGACGTTTTGCCACAGCAGAAATGGCAGAGTACAACCATACTCTGTCTGTAATTATTTTCTGTGATATTCTTTTTCTGCTCATAACAAGGTGATTTTGGCTGCTGTGGGTAAATCTGTTGCATCTGTGATTGTGCCTAAATATGAATTAGAAGATAAAGACTTCATGTAACGTTCTGTGGAGATAGAACAGAGGTATGCCTTACAGTAGTGTCATCAAACAGCAAGAATTAATGTTGCAGATTTCCATTCCACCAGAAATCTCAAACTTTTCAGTGGTCTCTAATATGTTGATATATTAATAAATTATTGAGACTTTTAGAAGAGTTGATACTTAAAATTTCATCTGCTTCAGACTTTGCACAAATCCATTAACAATTAGACAATTTTATGATGTCAAAATAATATTAAATATTCAAAGAATATAAATTAATTAATGATATGTTCTTAACATGACTGTCAAATTCAAAGTAGGCCACTAATGACTGCTAACAAACATCTACAAACTCAGACAAGAGCCAGTGAAATGTGATGCTCCCTACAACAACATTCTGACATTTCTAGTTGCATGCATCCAATGGGAATAGTCTAATTGGCTCGAGGAGTTTTAAATTTTCATGCATTTATATGTGATGCATGGTGCACGCAATGGGAACGGGCCTTAAATCTTAAGCCTTTATTTTACTACTTTGTAGTAGTGCAAACAGAAAGCTGTGGAGACCATGGACCCATAGTTGTTGTTACACTACTTTCTAGTCTGGATCGCGTCCAATACATGCACTACAGGTCTGCACATATGCCACCATTGCTCTAACAATGTGATAATGCAGTAGTTTGAAAAACACAAGTTTTGGGCTGCACACTCTCACTGACTTGAGTAGATGTTTCTGTCACAAGTACTCTGGCATACTTGCAGATGCAGAAAGTAAAACTCTGGCCTTACACCCATATCGAGTTCATCCGTTTGTTAATGCAAGGCAAACCCGTGGATTTAATAGACTCTGCATATTATGTATAATATGTTTGGATAGAACCCCCCTGCATATTAACTATATGCAATTAGAACAATCTTCTAAAGCCATGTACTTGATCTATAGACTCTTTCCTTTGTACGAAAGAGTTGCGCTGATCCCTCTAGTCATTAGTGTGCTGGAACATCCTTTGGTATACATGGTGTACTTCGTCCAGTTACTTTGTCCTGCCATTTTGGAAGTCCCTCCGGGGAAAATAATTTCACACATCATAATTTCAAAAGAAGAGTTGCTCACACACATATGTGGCTAATTACCCTGTGTACTCCTGTTAAGCATTTGGAGGCGTATTTTTTGAAAACGCCATCCATTCTTTTGTTCTATATTGGAAAGGATACATAATGTATAAGGCCAACTACAGCTAATTAACTGTTATGATGGCCTTTTACAGAATGCATGAATAAAATCAATAATAATGCTAAATCTTTACTTACATATTCTACTCATACGCATTATGAATCTGATTAGCTGGTATTTTTTGCGCGCGTCTCAGAGGGATCTTTTAATTCACAGCACAGCACTGCATAACAAGTGCTCCAGCTCTCTCTGATTGTATTGTTAAGGTCTTTTTCTCTCCAGTTTTACTTTTACAAGATTGTGAAAGGAGATGAGGGGCGGTTGTGGAGGATGGGAGGAAATACAGCAAAAACTACAAGGAGCTGTTTAGCTCTTCAAACAAATAATGTTGGTGTCAGCGTAATGCCAGAAGCGCTTCCTCAACCCATCCCCAAAAAATAATGACCTGGACACACCCCTCTGTCAAGCAAAATAAAAGTACTGCTTCATCAGCCTGTTCTTTTTATTATCTGTTTTTGGCATCAAGGCGTGTTTACAAGACAGCTCCTTATTGTATTTCCTGATCTTATCCTTTGCCCCCTTTCATTTCCGTCTGGCGCCTTTCATTTAGACTCCACGATGCAGCACCTATCTTTGCCAAGCCTCGTCAAAACCCATCGCTAAATATGCAGTGGCCCCTCAAAGGTGCTACCTCCCCCATCTCTCTCCATCTCTTCTCACTCGCTTGTTTCTCTCCCCCCACCCCATCTCTCCTTTCCCATCGCCTTTTTCACTCAAAAGCTCAAGAGCAACCGGTGCTCTCAGAGGAAATCCAGGCCCTGCCAAAGAATTCATTGAATTTGTTGTACAATTGATCCCTCGGAGGCAAGCTGGGGTTGAGAGTGGGATTAGGGCGGGAGGGATGGAAGGGTCAGGAGAACAGGGAGGGAGGGTTAATGTGAAGGGCTGGCAACTGCATCAGGGGAGTCTGATTGAAAATAACACGGCAAAGTCTCAATTGGAATGGATCCTGTTCAAATTTACTCCCCTCCCTTACCTATCTCCCAGTGCTGTGAAGTGGGCAAAATGGGAGACTGGAAACAATACAGTGGCCACACTTCTCGTGTTTTTCCTCTCTGCGTCTTTTTTTTCTGAGAGAAAGAAAACATTTAATCTTGCTCAATTGCGCAAGACACAATCCAGATATTAATCAGCAAAACTGGGTAATCAAGCCTGTTTTCGACCCTTTCCGCGATGTTTATTATGCCCTCAAGTATGCAACTGTACTGTATGTATTTATGGTAAGCTGATATTGTCATAGATTCTGAAGCGCTTCTTATTCATTGCCTGTGTTAAACGCTCCACAATGCGTTCTGGTAGTGCCATGTAGTGTTTCAAGAGACAAGGCGTTGCGTTACCCAGTTCTCATTTCCATAAAGTTGAGGTCTCGGCTTTTTCTTGCAAATGAGGGGTGTTGAGAGGATGTCCGACACTCCTCGCAAAACTTCCGCAGAACTTTTAAACTAACCGTTATCAATCTAAAACAAGGATCGGTTCAGCAGATTCTTACTTCATTCTTACTTCAAACTCATGTAGCTGAATTGTTTGAAAGTTCTGAAAGTTTCACGAGTTTAGTTAGTTCAGTTTGAAATTCGGGAAACAGCCTCCAAGTGATGTACCGTCCAATCAGATGCAGCCAATGTTTGAGCAGCCATCGGGGGTTGAGTCCTGTGTTGACTTCTGTTGGTTAGCATCAAGTGTACAATGCTGGGAAGAGGTACAATGTTTCATGTGTAAAAATTCTCCCTGTGGACAATTACTGCATTGCTTTACTCATTTAGTTTATTGTGTGAAATGCATCTCAGTTTAGTTCTCCTGACTCACGAGCAATCCGCTTTGAATTCATCATCACAAGCCTGCAGCACTATGACCAGTATAGGTGCAAATCTCTGTTGAAATTAAGGCACAGAACCCTGCAGCGGACATGCCGAAGTCAAACAGACAAGTTGTTAAGTCCTTTGTCTGTCCCTTTCATGTGCATGTGTGCTCAATAACCAGCTGCTATGTTCACTGTAATGACCAGGCTCCATGATCCCTCTCTGACATTTAACCACAGGCTTCTCAAGGCTGCCAGTGAGAAACTAAACAGTACTAACATTACAGGTTGGGCATCAATAGGATCATATATGTTTGCTACCACTGTATAGTTTCTTCAGAAATATCTCCTGGGGTTTCACAGTCCTTTCACAGTTTCACAGGGCAACACATGAAGGCAGGCTCCACAGCAATGGCAGGTATTTTTAGCCATGCTAGTGGCTGGGGATGGCAGTGTTGATTGCTCAGTCTGTTGGCCAAACGATCGGGTGGTTGACCGATGTAGTTCACACTGAAGCTTTTCAAACCCAACTGACTTTGATCCCCCAACTTTTCTTCTTGCACCACCATAAGGTTGAATTTTTTCACTGAAAAGTTGTGACTGTAGAGTTGATTGGTAGTTTTTTGCAGACATTCATGGTCCCCAGAGGACAAAACATCAGTCTGTTTACACCATTAAAGGTTATGAATTAAGCAGTGTGCTCCAGCCCTCCTTTGTACTTTGAATGACAAATAGAGACTACGGTGACACTTATTATTCATTAAAAACTAGGTCAAAGTTACTCACTGTATATTGAACTAGATGGATTATCATAATTGAGCACAGGCATTCATATGGCCGTCAGGATGAACTGTATTTTTGTTGTTGTTGTTGTTGATTGTCTGTTTTATTTTGTTTTCAGTGAAACAGCCTACAGATTTTACAGCAGGATTTTGATTTAAAAAATGTCTTTAAAAGCATTGATACGTCCATTGAAATCACTTCACCGGGTTTTATTTTTGAAAAACCATAAACAAAATCAGCACTATGCACTTTTTGCATCACCTTTCAAATAATTGCATAATCAATAACCTTTAAAAATTCAAATATGTCCAAATATGTATTATTATCATTATTATTATTAGGGTGGCTACATTACTTTTATAATTCTCACACTGCCATGTGCAGTCTATCATCTGTGTTGCATTTAAGGATATTCAGTGATTCAATCTGCAATTTCCAATTTTAAAAACAAATATAAATGCATAAATCAGCCATAAGAAGACAGTGATAGTTACAGTTAGCCCAACAGCTGACATAAATGCAAAGGAGTGTTGGTTCTACGACCAAATGTACAACTGCTAGACTTTAAATGTACAAAATAGATCTGTTGTGTGATGTTCTATCGTGTGCACAGTAGAAATACATGTAGTGGTTTTACAGGAGTAGGAGACACTGCAAGCTTACAATATTGCGAAGCTATTAGCAAGTTAGACAGACAAACCATGACATTTGCCCTCTATTCTGAAGTCCCCACATTATGCATTGAGCTAAAAACTTTAAAATCCAAAACACAATCACATTTCCGACTTAAGACTCATCTAATTTCACTAATTTCATCCTCCTTGTGTCCTCTGTGCTCTGTCCTCTTGCCCGTGACCCAGAAATCAATCTTGGTGCGGATGTGTCAGTTCCTAAAATGCATCTTGAGGACAGAGGATTATGGAGCTATGAGTGAGGATGCACAGGTGTATCAATGAAGTCTTTTCTGTACCCGTGACATAATGGAGGCACGACACACACGTGGAATATACAAACCATGTAAGGAGCAGGACTGACAGATGTATGTATATTATGTATGACTCAGTCCGACTCCATGTCACTCTGTATTTGCGTGTTAAATAAGACAAAAGTGGATAATGTCAGTACATTCTCATCCTTTTCTGCCACACTGGGAATAGAATTATGAGTAAATATACACTGTAAGCTGTCATGAACACTGGTGTGCTTGTCTGACAGCGATCAGGACAGGTGATACAGCTGCACCACACGTCATATCTATTTGACAATGCTATAAACCCACATCTCCAAGGCCTTCTATGCTTGCATCTCTGGTGGAATTGACTAAGATGCGAGGAGAGGAGTTCAGGATGTAAAATTAGTGAAATGAGATGGTCCTTTAGTCTTTTTGGAAGGCTGAAAATCAACCACAGCCTTCTGTCATGTTTTCATTGAGGCAAAACGAACTCCTGCTGCATGCTGTGCCTGCATCTAGGAAACTGTTGCTCACTTTGGTTGATGCTGGACAGTATTTATCATGGGTTTTTCACAGCATGGTTATCTAAGAGGATTTTAATGTTGATAAAAATTTTTACAAACCATTAGGAATTTTACGTGACTTATTGTGAACCCTGTAACTGGGTAATCCATTTGTACTTTTTGTCTGTGGAAACTGTGGAATGTTATTTGCTTGGATTTTTTTTTTTTTAAAAAAAGAGGAAAAGTTGTTTTTCAAAGTGTGAGGAAATTTTCTCGAGAGGATTTATGTCACACCGTGTTTCGTTGATCGTTGCATAAGTAATCATGGCCAATGGTCATTATTTTCATAGATTACTTACCTTTATGCAACTCCAAAGATGTGTATTAAATTTCAAAATGAAAACTTCATAGTGTCCTAAATTTGACATACGTCTGAGAATTATGATTTTGCCGATGGCAGATACTGTCTGTCCATATCTCGCGTATGTTGTCTGATATATGCCAATATACATTTTTTACAACAAAGTGCAAAAAATGATGCTTGAGGTAATTTAGAAATGGTGTCATCACATAATCTGTTCTGCAGAGCATGATCTGTCTCCATATTTTACAGTGTCTGCAGATGGAGCAGAGTCACAGAATCAAACTGTCTTCGCAATGACTTTAAATAGACTTTTTAATATATATCGGCTGATACGTAGATATCCAAGTTTTCTATCCCAAAGAATTTCCATTATCAATCGGGATTTAATTTGCATCTTTTTAGTGCAGGAAATACACACATTATTTGTGAAAAGCTCTTTTCGTCTCCTCCAGTCATGCATAAGACAGCCATGTTCTCCTCGCTTTTACATGATTTACCTTCCACTTTTCCAAGCATTCACACTCGAAATTGTTCTCAGAGACACTAAAGGTACTTTTACCATAAGCACAGATGCCATTAAATTGTGCTTCTTCACAAGCCATCCGGTTTATTTTGTTCCATCAGAGGAGACATGACTCCAACCTTCTCATCCTCGTCGGCATGTCCGCCAGTTACATACCGAACAGTTTTGTGATCACAAGACAGTAACAGTTGAATGCGCATCCCACCCATCATCCACCCACACACATACAGATTCGGTGTTATTACAGTGTTCGACGTGTCTAACCACAGTAATTGAAATCATAATATTCAGATGCCTCTGACAGGATTTTTGATGGAGTTTCAGTAGAATAGCAGGCTAATGGCTTCCACATAGATTTGATCATTAGACAGAATGAAAGCTAGCATTTTGGAGGGCGCTGGTGATTATCCACCTGCTCTATTCTGAGCTGGAAGATAAATTGAACCTCCAATTTGAATCTGCATGGCTTGTATTCATTTGAAAGTCCACGGTGGCCTCAAAGGGTGTGGAGTGGTACTTGTTCTCTGGCGATGAGACACAAGATAGCCAATCATATTACTGTACAATGCATAATGATGGGAGCTGATGAGCAATTTATACAAACATAAGTTTTTAATGCAACAACCCTCTTTAGTCAATTATGTTTTATCTTATGGTACAGCCAAACAGGATAATTATTATTCGCATTATGGTTGAGAACATTATTCATCTGTAACAAAACTCTTATAGAAGAAAAGCCTTTGAATAATGCTCCATTTTTATTTATTTATTTTATTTCTAAGCCTGAATTTTCTTGTTCTAAAGGCTTTCTTTGGAGGGGGGTTCAATCCTTTACTAAGTCAAGTTTTCAAAAAAGCAAACGTATCAGGGGAGATCGAGAGAGCAGGATAAATGATCTATCCCAACAAGAAGAAGTAGATTCCAAAACTTAAGTTCTAAGGCTTCCAAACACAGCAGTCTGTGTTTGGAGAATAACCTAGACCAGGGGCTAGCTGCCTTTCTTCAAAGGCATCCAAGCAGGAGGGGAGATGGTGAATAAACCCGATGTTAGGGCATGTTTTTGGCGTGAAAGCTCCCCCCGCCTTTTTTTCTTTTATTTCCCTAAACTGTCATATTGTCTCCTTATCATGCTTCATAATGCTAAACGCAGTTAACTCTGGCAAGTTGAACAAGCTGCGAGGTATCCATGAGGGGCTGAAATCCCTCTGTTTTTTCTCTGGCTCTGTAGAGTGGAATATATCCGCTGGGCTGATTGGAATAGAGAAGCTGATTCCCCCTGTTTCACTCTCAGCCTAACTAGTTCTCATAGCGCTTTGAAGTGCCTCACCCAGAGCTCTGGCAGTCTGCAGGAGACAGATCTCAGACATGCTGAAGAGGAGGAGCCCCGAGAGCTGCGATGCACGTTCGGCACGCGCTCACACAATCGCAGCTGCAGGATGTGTGGACATGGAAATAAACCCCCGGTCATGCATTTCTTATATGAGCTTAGACACATGTGAGCACACTTCTGCAAGCTCAACTCTATACAACCTGCACTGAATTCACTCATTTAGTCAGAAATCTGCGTCAAACTTTGCAATGATAACAATCAGAATAATCAGTTCAGTTCATCAGTTCAGTGTTGCATGTTTCATTTAAAATCCGTGAGGAAGCACCTGTGATAGAAACCGCCTGCCAATTCCAGATATTTTAAAGTTAAGCTCCTGAATTGCCCGAAATGACTTCTAATTGACTCCAATATGTTGCTGCCCTTCAAAAATCTACACTGATTCTCTGGCTTGAATTTCACTTCCAGTCGGCCTCGTTGCAATTTAGCTCCGTTCCCCCTAGTAATAATATTACCATCATTACACAGATGACTATTCCCTCCACTTCTCAGCCTCAAATGCGCCTAAAATCCCCCAAAATCTCTACCTTGAAATGCACTTCCACAGCGCTGCAAGCTATACGCCCCGAGCTACAATCCATCTGGGCAATAATTCCATTACTATACAGAGCATAACATATAAGGGCATCACATCTGCCTCAAAACACACTGACTCACCGGACTGAAATGTGCCTTCAGACTGCATTACTCGCACAGTCTTCGTCCCCATAGTAACATCTCCCAAGGATGGGCAGACACCTCGAGAAGCTGGCTGCTGTCTGAGTTTTTAATAAATCACAAAGTGTACTGTACAAATGTGAGCTGAACTTCATAATGGTGCTTTTTGTAGATTCATGTGCATTTTAGTTGCCTTTTCCCCCCTTTTTGTGGCACTTGTGCTTTCTACAACCGTGCATGATGGATGTGCTGTTTCTTTACACATTTTAACAATCAGGAACGGCAGGTGTGCGCTACTGTAGTTAAATTTCCAAAGAAGCAATCCCCTTGTGTTAATTGCATACTTCAGTGCTGTCAACAGGCATTGTTGTTGTCAGCAATGTTTGCAGAGGCAGCTTCATTTCGATTAATAATTCATGTTTGATCGAAAGATCTTTGAACTCGGGAAGCAGAAGAACTGCTAAAAAGCCATTTGCCTTGTCACATTTCTATGAAACACAAAAGTTGCGTCAAAGAATCCCCAGATTTTGGCTTTTTAGGGCATCAAAACACTAAAAAGCATTCTTTTATTGAACACAATCAGTGACATATAGATCTGTTCGGATAAAACGTGCAAACTGAGAGGGAAAAAAAAGTTCATTTATTTTGTTGAAAACCACTCACGAAACCAGAAGGCATCAAAGTAAACAGAGTAGGGTGTGATCAACATTTAAAGGACAACTGTAGCAGGAATGTTGTTGTAAGTGTTAAATGCAGTTATTTAAAGATGTGTAAGTGTGGCGTAGGAGTTATTTTGTTGAAAGAGCTGTTTAGCATTGTGGGTGTATATGCCAGCAGCAGTTCCTTAAAGCTATATTGTGTAAATGATAAAGTTTGATGCTTAAACATATTGTGAATTGAGGCCCCAGTTAGGATTCCACTGTGTAGTGACACTGCAAATCTAATTATAGTTGCAAGCAATTATTCAAACTCACCAGTCAAACTGTTGTACTGTCAGCTCAGATTTCCTCACAGCTCCGTGGAAATGAACTGGAAGACCTCAAATACGCCACTGTCCATCTCGCTTTGAGCTGCAATTTCTCCTCAAAATTATACTATCACTACAAATATCCATCCACTTAGCTCTTTGAACTCCAAATACACTGTGACTCGAGCCTACGTTTGTCCACGGAATGGTTTTTAATCCTGTGTTGCAGAAGTTTGATATGATACATGCAGCCACATGCATGCACCCATGAACCGTCAGAGGGATGCCCAGGGAGCATTACTAGTCAAGGTGTTGCCAGAGTATTTATGCCCTTCCCCTGGTGTACAGTTGACCCATAAAATTACTAAGCCAAATGGATGTTTGACTCAAACAACACCCTTAGGATGTTTATGCTGCACTGCAAAATGCAGTCGTTTTCAAACCACCCTGAAGTAATCGCAGGGCTTTTCCCAAAAACCCACGTGGAGTATTGCTTTTAAAAGCTGTAGCATGTCTGATTTGAGGCTGTGATATACAAGGTGCTTTGAATCTGTTTTGATTTGGTGAAAGGATTGGTTGGAAAGAGATCTGCGTGGTTGCATAAATCTACACCTTGGGCGATGTCTTA
Source organism: Dascyllus trimaculatus (assembly GCA_024666655.1). Taxonomy (NCBI): domain Eukaryota; kingdom Metazoa; phylum Chordata; class Actinopteri; family Pomacentridae; genus Dascyllus; species Dascyllus trimaculatus. Next base: position 11,734,788 of record CM045468.1, on the reverse strand, counting down.
TGTTAGAACTTGGAAAAAGGGAATGGGTGGAGGAAGCGAAAAAGCTTTGCAAGCTGTTGCACGCGGGTATAGGGAAATGATCCCAGGCATCTTGTTTGCATTGTCTTGCGTGGCCATTGTTTGTGAATGTCAGGCAGCAGCTTCCAGCTCTCAGTGTGCTGGAGAGGGGTTGAAGCTTAGTACTATGACAGATGCACACATGGACGGCCGTGCACGTGTATCCTCACACACACACACACACACAGTTTCAGCCCCACTAAAGTGTTGCGGAGGGTAGGAGAGTAGATGTCCCCAAAGCTGCAGTCTGGAAACGCTCCATTACAGTGTGTTTATCGCTCTCTGCTGGTCGACTGTGTAAACTGCACCCATGCAGCTCCATTACTGACCCATATTGTTTTGTATTTCAGAGTTGAATGCAGTTTCTTTTCATAATTTTCAGTTGATGCAGCTCTTTTTGAACTATTCATTAGGACACAGATCAGGCTACGAATTCAAATCAACACTTTTAAAGTCAGATTCTATTTTAAAACATACATTGTATTGTGTTATAAGCTGCCACACAGTGCAAATTACCTTGTTAGTAAGCTGCTCTTGTATCAACATATTCATAATTAACTGATCACTTGGCACAAAAAGGAGTCTTCATCATCAGTCGCTTTAGGGGTGTGTTCCTTTTTTCGCGTTTCTGTCAGCTCAACCTGACGCTATCAAAGACAATTCTCCTCTACAGCAGGGATTCCCGAACTTTTCCACCCCTCAACCTCATAATAAAGGTGCCAGACAGATGCAACCCCCACTGTCCCCAGAGGTGGTTGTAGAATACAAAGGTCTATCATAACACAGGCAAGAACAAAACAGCCCAACAACAGAATACATCAGTCAAAGCAATCCCTCTGTATCAGCTGTAGTATTGAGTAATACTGAGTATACAGTATGTAGAAGAAGATATTGCTACAGTTAAGGGTAAAATATACTATTTCCACCACTTTTTAGATTGTATTTCATCAGTGTCTTGCAAATCCAGTGTGTGTTCTGACCTCAACCGTAGTTGTACAGCAAATCGCTCACTGAATTTCTTAATTTTCATGTCTAAAGCCTTAATTGGCCTTGTTCTTTCCCTTGTTAATATGTCCATATGGTGTTTTTTATATGCTGGAAGACACATCAGGAGCAGAATAAGCACTCAGCACCATGGCAAGACGGTCAGATGGATTTAGACTTCTGGGGTTTTATTGGTAACAAAATCCAGTTAACTTACAGAATGGGGCTATCTTTATCATTATTCTTCTCGGAAATCAGTTTTGGGTTCAAACATGTATGTTCCTGTAGTGCGGAGTACTTTTACAGTGTAAATAGAGTTATTGGTGAGCTGGTGGGTTCCAGAGACAGGCAGGGATTTCACAGATCCACACATTCAGTGTAAAGTTACATCTAAGCCTTTTTAAGGTATGAATAGATTCTAAATATGTAACATTGATACATGAAGATTAGTTTTTAGGGGTTTAATCAATGAAAGGAGAGGACTTTAAATATAGCATCAGTGAGACTAAGTGGGGCAAAATGGAAAACACAATCTTCTATTACCCAACATACACTTTTACCGACAGTTCTGTGGAACTTCTTGAGGGACTTTAGAGGTTTAGATTCTTTTCCATAATGTAAGACGATAAGCGAGGCATCCGATCACTCCCAAATTCATCCTGCAGCATGAAAGTGATCCCAAACATGCAGCCGGAGTCCTGCAGAACTATGTTAAGCCATGAGAAGAACAAGAAGGCCTGCAACAGATGGTCTGGCCCCCACAGAGTGCTGATCTCAACATCATGGAATCAGTCATCTGAGATTACATGAAGGGACAGAAGGAAGTGAGACAGCCCTAAATCCACAGAAGAACTGTGGCGAGTTCTCCAAGATGCTTGAAACAAACGTACTTGCCAAGTACTTGGGCAAAAAACTGTGTTGGGAGAACGGGTGCTATTTTAACTGCTGAGGGTGGTCACACCACAAATACTGACTTGAGTTTTTGGTTTACTAAATTTTATGTAAAATTAGTTAATGAATAAAGCCTGTTCGTGGCATTGTTTTTGAAAGCTTTCACAATTTATTGTTAGTGTTTGTAACTTTTGCAAAGCACTGTTTTGAAGGTTTTAAAGGAGAAACAGCACATTTCAGCACCTTCCCAGCCAGCAGAGAATGTTCCCACAAGTCTGTCTAACATTACCTACACGTTCTAATAACGTTTAAAATAGAAAAAAAAACATTGTAATCTAATGTTCAAATACTTGTTTAAGTATATACAAATAAGGTTCCTATCATAGTCAACCGAGATGTTATGTGTAAGAGGATAGTTGGAGGATGTTGTTGGATTATGTTGTGTGAAAGAAGAATGTTTTCAAACCAGCATTCAAAAAACTTTTTTCCAGATGACAGAATGGTTTCAGATAACCTTCCCTGTAATGTGGCAAATTAAGATAAGACCATAAACATTCTCACAAGGGAAGGATGCTTTCAATGCAACATTTAGAAAACCTTTCAAGAAGAACATCTTTGGAATGTCTTTAGACGGTATCCTGCCTTAAGGAAGAACATTCCAGGAACAAAAAGCAAACAAACTTGCTGCTGAAACATGACTAGAACATTGCAGAACCTTCTTCAGAGTGTTTCTTGCTGGCTTTAAAATTGGAGAAAACTAATATTTACAAGAATAGATGGGACTTGGGCACTGAGTAGAATCAGGATTGGAGTGTTATGTGGTCATACTCACTATTAAGGGTCAATAGAACTGCTATGAAAGAGTTTGAAGAATTTGAGTATCTACATTTCATCCAAAATAGTGAATATATAACTGTTGCTTGTGGATCAGTCATTCAGAACAGGTATTTTTGTACTGCTTTAATCTCGGATCAGCTGTCCTGTTGATCATCGATTCTCTGTGGGGTCAGTCAAGCAGTTCCAGGGGTCATTGGCAAGATAAGAATATACAATTATTTATTCTCGTATTCTCTTTAAAAAGATGCACAAGTAAACCTGCATGTCACACCTCGGATTATTCACAATCATATCACACCAAACACCAACATGTCAACCACACAACCACAGTGCAACTGAAAATACAAGGACCAGTGAGTTTTCAGCTTATCCCTGTCACCCCTCATCTACTTCAGGCCCACCATGGTTCAATACTTGCTGTGTGTCTCGAGGTATGTAATTGAATGTTACCTATACCTTTCAGTGCTCTCGGGTTTCCGAGTGAGACTGAAACTCTATCAATTACCCGTCTCACAAACAGCCTCCTCAGGTCGAAAGGCAGTATGAAGTGAGCATTGCAACAGCCGTGGTTTTATCTTCAGAAGTTTTTCAATGCACTGCTAAGTCTTCGCTGGTTTTTATGTCCACGTGACCTCAACTCGGACCAGCAAAGCAGCATATTTTCAACTTAAGAGTGATATTTTAGAGCCATTTTCCATCCCGAAGAAAGGTTTTCCTCCAAACTGCTTTAGCTTTTATGTGGCAATAAAAACAGTTGTTGCAGAACATCCCTCACCTTCCATTTGTTGCAGGATTTCCGCTCTCTTTCAGCTTTTTAATGGTTACATGAGCCCAAAAAAAGTCCTGCCTTTTTCCCTTCAAAGTATATTCAAGTAAATGAGGGATGGTGTTTAATACAATGTGTGAACTCGGGGACAACCTCACCAAGAATTACACATTGTCATTCACTTCCCTATCTCACCTTGCAGTTGAAGTTATTTAAGCCTAGTCAATTATGAGGAAGGTACTTGCAAGAGGACATATTTCACTATCAAATCAATAAATGTTCCAGCAAAAAGACCTCTATTCTCCACTTTCATACAAAGTTGGATTTTTTTTCTTTGTCATTACTGCAAAAATGTTTTATTTGAATCAGTAGAATGACCTCTTTGCTCTTTGCATGGGGATATTGAAAACCTCTCTCTGGGAGTAATTGTTCATAACTGATACTGTTTGAAATCCTAATTTTCTACAAATCGGAACACAAGCTTATCGTCCGCTGAGAAAATTGCAGCGACCTTTATTTTCACATTTTGGCCATTTTTTTTTCTTCTGCTTCCATTGAAAATAAATGACAGCCTTGATAGCAGAGAAAAGTAACAACTCTCGGGGGTGATATGCTAATATCCATACACCTTGAGTGCAGCTTTCTGCCTTGCTATGTGGAGTGTGCATTACAGATTGGTGGCTTACTGGATTGCAAATTATTGTGTGGCCAAAGATTACATCAGCAGGTTGAAGAGAAAGTGAAAAAGTAAAATAAGAAAGACTTTGGATCATTTTTCTGTGTCTGTTTAAAGTGATTTATGGTCATTTTCAAGTTTCATTGGGCAAAAAATCTGTTTCAACCTTTCAGCATACTGTAATTCAAGTGGTCTGACAAGAAACCAGACTTCTGCGCCTCCTCTTAGCTCCATTTTCAGGCTTTAAAAAATCAAACCCACGACAGGAAATTTTAGCCAATCAGAGAGAGCAGGTGGTTATTTTGAAATTTGGGCAGTGTTTTTCTTTTTCCTTTTCCGAATATCTGCCAAATGCAGCTTCAAGGGCAACAGCCAGAACAAGAAATGCTGTATAGTCAGTAGTGGAAAAAGTATATGGATCCTTTACCTAAATACTGGACTGTAATAGTAGTAGAATAGTGAAAATGTAAAGTATAAGTTGGAAGTGAAAATTGTAAAAATAAAATTATTTCTTATTTAAAAATAACATTTAAAAAATATCCTGTTGTTCTTTTTTATCATCTTATACAATTTCTTTAATCTACCTAATGAATGATGTGTTTCTTCTATATTTACACCATTCTGACTGCTTTGGCATCATTGTTAAGCTGACATCCATGTAAATAAAGCATAATAAAATTAAACTGTATTGAAAATAAAAGTACTCCAGTATTATATATTATGTCATTAGATTTTTAAAACTAATCCATTAATTTAAAACATGGATTTTGCTGTTGTAGCTGCAGCTCATTTTGAATAACTTTGTATAAATAATTTTTTTTTTTTCATTATGGATTATCATATCAATTATTTTCTCCATTATTCAGCTTATGATTTGGTTTGTAAATATTCTGAACCAGAATTAAAACTTTATAATGTAAATGTTGTCCAACTAAAACCACCTGCCTGATGTTGGTATTTAAAATACTTTATAATTATATGAAGAATTAAGGGGAAAACAGCAAATCTTTACACTTGCAAAGCTGCAACCATAAAATGTTTTGACACAAAAAATTACTTAAACTATTTAGTTTCCAATTAATTTTCTGTCAGTCAACTTATTTATTGATCAATTGTCAAATCTCAGGTAATTTAACAGCAAAACATCACACTGTTTGCTCTTTATTCATTTTGTGTGCAAAAATCCTAATTTGTCAAGTAATTAAAGCTGTTACATTGGTGTAGTGAAGTAAAGCGTATTGTATTTCCTTCAGTCAACATGATCAAGAAAAAACAAGTAAAACACAAGTAAATCCCCTCGGATCTGCAAACACAAGTAAATCTGTATGTAATTAGTACTTGAGTAAATGTATTGTTGTATTCTACCAGTATTTTTTTCCATTGTGACACCTATTCAGATCAGGTATCTCCTTGTGTAAGAACAGGAGGCTTGACACCTTCTTCACATTCTTCAAAGATAAATTATATGTTGCTGGGCTGCCTGTGTTTGTGATTCTGAGCATGCAAGCCGCACCTCATAGTAACTCGTCAGCAGCGTTAACTTGGCTGTGTTCAGTATTTCACACATTGCCCCAAGACAAACAATAGCCATTGTTTGGCTTTTGTGAATTTTATTGGTAAATTTAAGAGCTCCATTGTGCGGGCAGAAACACTTGCTTTCAGTCGGCTGATGTGCCAAGAGTTTATTCTAATTGCCTGTTAAACACTCACATCCTCAAACTGCTATGTGGCTGGAGCTCGAAATTCTGGGCCCCTTGACAGCAACACAATCTATAATTGCAGCCATCTACCCGGGCTGCTGTTCAGCTTTATCATTTAGGGTTCCCTCCTTTTGATGCTGCAGACGTATTGAGAATGCATGCTGACAAATGGAGACTTTGAGCAAGAAAACATCAATGTGCGCAAACCACCTGGATACTGGATGTCATGACAGTTTGCACCAAAATGTTCCTGTTATAAGTTCGCACATGGAACCGGGCTGAGTCATGGGTGATGGATTGTGTGTTTAGTGTTGCCCGTGTGTAATAAACAGCTCTGACGTCATGGAATTACTTGTGTGTGAGTCAGGAAAGATGAAAGAGACAACGTATCCCCTCGGATCTGCAAACGCTCACACAAAGGATACACAGATACAGGGACGCACACAAGGATGCGCAGGCAAAGCGAAATCAAACCCTCGCTCAGACCGGATATGAACATGATTCAAGGAGTCACCTGGGAGTGTCATTTCTAAGTGTCTCCAGTGGGACTCGCCTCAGGTAATCCATAAGCAATTATTCTGGGGAGTCAACAGACAGGCCTGTCATATCCGTTCTCCTCTCTGTAAATGCACTCAGGCAAGAACAAACGGTGCCGCGAGCGTGCACACGCCCACGCACACACATTTGAACATCCGTATACAAATGCACATCTTCCTCTCACCTTTTTTCCTCCCTCCTCCTTTACCCTTCACACACAAATACACCTAATCTCACACATATATTCTTTGCTCTTCCTCTTGCTCACACAAATTCACCTTATTCTCTCTTCTCACATTTTGCCTGCTTCTCATCTTCACCTTCTCCCCTTCCTGTTCTCTCACAGAGGAGTTGCATTTCAGACCTAACAAAGTCTTCCCACCGGCCTTATTCATCCTTTCTTAAAGGGCATGTTACTTATGTGATGCATGAGGCTCGTGTTATTTGTCATGAGGGGGGACTATTCCACCCAGACAACAGCTGTCTGTCCCTCTCAAACTGCATAAGTACAAAACATTAGCTCAAAAACACAGTGAGAGGGAATAAAACGAGATAATAGTTGTCATTACTGATTGTCAGGCTGCCATGGCTTCACATCTCGACAGATGTTATGTTAAAAAAGCTCTTCACATCCCACGGGAAAAAAAAGTTTGTGCTGCCGAAACTTGAAGAAACACGTCATATTGTAAACAGATTTTTCAAACTCAACATTAAAACCACCTGCCTGATATTGGTTTAGTCGAGTCTCCTGAACAGGCTCTGACCTCTGAGGTTGTCCTGGGGTGCTCAATCAGAATGAGATCTGGGGAATTTAGAGGCCAAATCAATGTAGTGGGTTCTTTGTTGTGTTCCTTGAGCCATTTCTGAGAGGTTTTTGTGGTGTATGTCACCAGCACTGGGGGTGTTCTTGGTCTGCAACACTGCTTCGTTGGGTGGTACATGTCAAAGTAACATCCACATGAATACCAGGACCCAGTGTTTCCCTGCAGAGCATTATAATGTTCCAAAATAACTGATGCAGTTCCCTTGTCTTTCCTATTTCATGACTAATCACTGTATGTGTGACATAAATTGAATGTATTTAGCCTGAGTGATCGATGAAAGTTACAATGGATCACACATTTATTTTGTTACCAGAATGAACCTTTATAACACAAAAATGAGGCTTTATTGTAGAGTCAAAATTTAAACCAATCAGCTGTTAATTAAATGAAATCTATGCATTTCCCATCATGCATAGATGCCTCTTTTTCAGTGTGTACTACAGCTGCCTCTATAAGTATGTATTCTTGCATGCAGTGTTGAAACATGCTGCTTTGTCATAATTTTGTACCTTAAGCTCTAACCATCTAGCTCATACATCCAGAGCAGTCTGCAGTGCAAAATGAGCTGTTGTCTGTCTGTGTGGTCTTTGCACTTCAAGCTTGTTTAGAGTTGCATGAGATACCGTGACATATGTGGCATATCTTCTGCTGTGCAGAGGACTGTTGGTCAGAATGATGAGAAAAACATGCTGGCTGGACACACTGTATATCAGTCTTATACATTCTAGTAGCATGTGTATTCGAATGCACCCGAACTGTAGCTCTTGCTCACTCTTGGGCCTGATTCTATTGCTTTGCCTGCTGGGAAATAGAAGATCTAATGTTTTTGGAGCATGACTCTAATATTGACCACAACATTAATTTAATCAAATCCCCTGGATAAGGTTTAAACCAGCTCCTTAGTATGAAGTAATGGCCCCCATTTTATACCTGGTATTAAAGTGCTATGGATAATTACTCCTGATTATGAGCTTTTGCATTTGCACTTTGCATTAATGAGCGTGATTGCCCACATTGTGATTGGATCTCAGTATGCAAATTACAATAGGGAGATGAAACTGGTAGACTTGTCAACAAACACGGCACATTCCAGGTCAGAGGAAGCCATTCTACCATATGAGCCAGTCTTATTTTAAAAATTTTTGAGCAATACACTCAGTTAAGTGCCCTTTCCACTTGTTGGACAGATTTTAAATGTCACTGAATTTACTCATGGCTGAGATACAATCAAAATAGAGGTCAGACTGGAGAAGTGAACCATTAACATGCATTTTTTGTTAACAAAATAAGATATTCACTTGTACCTACCAATTGTAAATTCTTATCTTGACCAAACAGTTAATTATAAGCTCCAAAGAGTAATTATCCGGTGACATTAAATCACTTAAAGCTGTTTTCCTCTTTCTCGAAATAATGAAGCTAAACCAACTACCCAAAATCTACCCTTAATGCAAGTAAACTGCAATCTGAAATATTAACACAACACTGAGCAACTAAATCTGCACACATGTCAGGAATGTTGTCACTCCCATTCTAGCACTTGGCTTATAAAAATAAAAGGTGATGTGTTGCCAATTCAAAAGATGCTCCCCTGAATTTTAAAAACACATCTGAATCCTTGGACAACTTGCATTGCACGCTGGCCCCCTGGGACTTCTTTGAAAATGTCTGACTCTCAGTTTGGACTTAGTCAAGAGTGAAAGAAGCAGAAATGGCTCGTACAGTAGCTAACACCTCACCTTACTGATGTGTGCTACCTTTTAATTCATGCTTTTTTTTCCTTTCTTGTTGCTTGGTTGCTCCTCTCTCTTCTCTCCTTTAGTTTTTTTTTTCCAATTACTTGAGTGCACAAAAGCCCTTCCCCATTTGGAGTGCAATAAATTATCGTCTCTTAATTAGGCAGCGAGGCGGTAAAAGCATGTCTCTCCAAGTTTGTTTCAACCTGACTGAAGATTTTATGATTGAGAGGTGCAAACTAATTGGATTCTTGACTGGCTGTCTGGATAAAATTGCGAGACTATCGAAGAGGGATTGAGTGAGTGATGGAGAAGGTGGGAGAGAGAAGTTTTTTAAGAAGAGAAACCCAGAAAAGGGAGAAGTGCTGAGAAAGACAGATTGCCAGTAGCAAGAGAGGCGAGATGGCAAAGGACGAAGTGAAATGGGAAGCAAGAAAGATGAGGGCAAAGACATGATTATTTAGACAAAGAGATAAAGAACAGTTGGAGGCCAAGATCAGTCAGAAATGTATTCATCAGAGGGTGTAATTTTCTCCTACCAAAAATCACAGTCATACAGATTGAGTCCACTTCTAATTATTGCTATTTTAATATTACATTTTGTAGCTTGGGCACTGAAAGTTGAACTTTCGAGCTGAACTTTCCGTAAAACCCCATCATTAGTGAAGTGATCATTCCTTCCTTTCAGCCTTAATTGTGCCCCAGGCTTTGCCTGATCAATAGTCTAAATTGTTCCTCTCAAAGGCCAATGGCGCCTTGTCTGGTGCTATAGATTAGAATGCACGGCTGAAGCAGACATAACAAGTTTCTGATTAAGATCAAATGCATTAAAATAGAAATGAGGGGTCTCATTCCAAAAATCAGACAGCTCAAAGAAGATTTCGGCAAGTAGGGGGATATTTGTATGTTACTCTGAAGGTGGTGCAAAGTAAGGAAAGTCCTGACAAGATGCTCAGTTGGACCTGATTCTCATGTATGATCCTCCTGTCTGTTGTTCCTTCAGGAGGCAGTGAGCTTGGAAATGAGACCCAAGCTTGTGGGAGTAAGGAGTAAGCTGCAAAGTTGTTTTTCAAGAAGCTAGTGTTGCTATTAAGCCATGAAAAGAAAGACAAATTATTTGAGAATAATTGCATTGATCAGGCTTGGCAGTGCTGAAAGCCAGGATGAAAAGGAAACAATGGAATACCTGCTACCTTCAAATCCCACAACCACTTGTCTGCAATTAGTGCAGACTTGCAGAAGGGCTAATTACAGGCTAAGGCTATTTTTGTGTTTCTAACATCAACATCTTAAAAATAAAGTCAACAAAGCACCAAGCTTTTGGCCTTCTTGAAAGATTTTCTTGAGGTCAGCGGTAGATATATTTGTCCAGATAGCCACTGGGCCTTTGCACCGACTCTACCTTCTCACAGGTGAGGCCCAGCTAGCAGCCAAAAGCCTTGCAGCATCCTTCCCAGATGTATTTAAGCCAAGTGGTTCTCGAGCGAGACCCAAGCCCCTGAAGCTCTAGCACCAATGCCAACAATATGGCCTTCACAGACACTCGCCAAGCTTGTGGATTCTTGGTGACAACAAACTCCCCAGCTCGGGTGGTCATTAAGAAGCCTGACCAGAGGGTGGAACAGATTGGCAGCAGCACATCAAAAGAGATGCTTGACTGCCCTCAGTGGTGAATCACAAAGCTATCGGGCCTTTCCATTCACTGTCAGAGACAATCAGAGCCAACAGAGAGGCCGACAGCTGCCCACACCTCTTTCCACCTCTCTATAAATGACTGACCTGAAACCTGTTAGTGGCAGTGGTTAAAAACTTGGAGATAATAATTGTAATTTTACCAACAAACTAGCAATTATTTTGTCGGGGTGGGTGTGAGATTTCTCAAATAGTGGCTATTGAGTGTGTAATGATTATTAATACCACAATAGTCAAATGATCCCCTTTGGATAAAAGGCACAAAACACTGAACAGCATCTCTGGATGTGGCAGAGATTCAGTATCTTACTCACAGACACCTCAGCTTGTTCACACAGGGCATGGATCTGTTGTTTTTCTGTTTGAAGGACAGCCTCTCTGACATTTCAGGTTGGAAAATGCTCCTGCTTCGAACTAGTAGCCTGGCAGCCTGCTTTTATGTAGCCAGAAGACACGCATATACAAGTAGCGCCCATGTGGCATATAGAAAGGAGTTGGAGTAGTGTGAAGTGTATCATACTGCACTAGCAAATCTCTGTTAGACTCACATATGACATTCTTCACTTCATTGTGAGAGTAGAAAATGAATGTGTAATTTTATATTACTTGTACCTTTTTTGAAGCAATTGTTGGCAATTTGCTTCTGAAGCAGTTATTGTTGCTTTCAGTCATGCTTGCAATTTCCATTGGACATACCGTACTGCGCAAAAGTTTTAGGCACTAAAAGTGAGGATACTTCAAAAATAACAACAAGAATATGTTCCTAAACTGATTCAATGATGTTGAGAGTTGGGCTCGAAGGTGGTTATACCATCTGCTACAGAAGTCTTTATTCTTCTTGTAGCTGAAGATGGACTCTTGATTAGCTCATGCTGCACAAATAATTTGGGAATAATTTAATGCCTCTTTGGTATCTCATGATGGAATAAAATCAAAGCACCAAGCAGCACGCATTGTGTTCTTCCAATTTAACAAGGAAGTGATTGCAGGTTAAGATGATGAAGTGTCTCCAAATGGTTAAAATGGTACCAAAGAACTGCAGCTCATCATGGCATTTACCCAGGATGTTATAGTACCGTTCAATAAATGTATCGGGCATCATTCCCATACATATGGGCCAATATTGAGCTTTTCCAGCAAATAGTAGGTTCAGTAGTCTGTTATTATCTCATTTATTGGTGGTCGAGCAAAAGCAGGAACAAAATCAGTGCCACGCCATTATCAAAACTGCTTTTAACTGTTTGACCACGAGCTAATGAAGGGTTGGGTTGGGCAATGGGGGGTTGGTGGGTGGGTGGGGTGTGTGTGTATGTGTGTGTGTCGGAGGAGGGATTTGTTTTTGTATTTTAATATGAAGGTGTTTTATTCTTGCATGTAAAGCACTTTGTGTTACATGTTGTATGAAAAGTGCTCTACAAATAAAATTTGATTTGATTTGAAAAGCCTACATTTGGTGGTTGGAATGGCTGATGGTGGCAAAAGTGAGGAGAGTTAAGTTCGGATCCCTTGTTAGAACATTATTACTGAATTTATCACTTGCTGTTTTTCACTTGATGTTTACTTGAATTTTTTAGTCAGTGCTTGGTTAAGTTTCAGCACCAAAACTATTTTGCTATGTTCTGTTGGGTGTCTATATTAATCCATGTTAAAGGAAATGACACCACCAGAAATTTTGCGTGTTCTTTCTCAAACGACTACAAGACGCATGTTATCGGGATTATTTTCTGCTTATCAGTGATCAGTATGGATGATAATGTGCCTTCTGGCCTTATAGAAGGTAAAGGAGGTCCCTACTTATGTATGGAAGTGATGTTTGGTTATAATGGCCATTTAATGGGCTGATGACTTTCAAATTGGGAGTAACATACTACTGTCCATTTGGAGCCTCCAAATGTCCTTATTTGAGATCCACCTGTATGTCATATTTTGAGTTGTAAAAATTGAGGAAGGCATTCACACTGTTTATGCCTTCACTGTGTCTTTCACCTGTACAGACAATACCACGGACACTGCATTTAGGCTGAATTTTTATGTTTGTTTGCTTCGCCGACCTCCAAGATCCACTGCTCTGTTTCTCAACTACACTGTTTTTGACACTTTCCAAGAAACTCAGAAAAGTTCCCTTTCCAGCCAGACCTTATTTTGTCATAATGTCAGTATGGTCAGCTGCAGCCAATTGCATATGCTCTAAATTTGAGTGGTAAAAGGGGAAACACAAACACAATCAGTCTAGCAACCAAATACCCTTTAGGAATAAAGAAAATGACCGACAAGC